>KE464114.1:24220-40205 GCA_000387445.2 Pythium aphanidermatum DAOM BR444 | reverse complement strand
CGGCTTCAGCTGCGGCATTTTCGTTTGCCACAAGATCGCCCGCTTGCTCGACCACACGGTCTCCAACGACATGAGCGACACTGGCTTGACAAATTTCCGTTTCCGTCTGCTCGTGTACGTGCTCCACGGTGAGAAGGTCTAGGCCTAGTGCTCTAACTCATAATACATGTCAATGGTTTGTCACGACTTCTTCCTTTGAGTCTTCTATCTACGCTCCATCGACACTTTGTCTGTTCGCCAGTCTTTATCCAGTTGATGCCTAGTTGATATCCAGTTGGATCATGAATGCGAACTTAGACGCAATCATACGCCAATTAAACGCCGAACCTTGCCGACACGTTTTGTTCGGAGAAAATTACCATCAGTATTGACGGGGAACAGATGATTTTCCGCAACTGCAAAACAATTGGAAAAGCAAATGGAGAGTAGATGGGTTCGTCGAATGGACTCTAGTAGCGTCCTTTAGGGTTCATGAACCCTAATCAGGGTTTTCGTGTTAAGGCTTTAACCCTAGTATTATTTAGGGTTTGGCAGGGTTTTGCGCCGTGTTTCCTGAGGAAGGCATATACTCGCGCTCCAAATGCCCCTGTGGTAGTCGGTGGAGGAATTCGGCTCAAAAATGACCGTACCGGCCACAGGGTTACCAAGGACACCTGGGTTCCCCAGCCACTCTCTCGCCGCAGGCGAGATACGCAATCCTCTCTCTCCTTGATCGACTCAGAAGTCTGATCCTGATGCGCTCAGGCTTCCTGGAGTGCCGCGTGTCGACAGGCGTCGTGTGTCATCCGAGTCCAAGCATCTAAAGCTGCCTCCGTCGCTGTCCTCGCCACCATGCTGGGGCTCTCGTCCGACATGTTCTCGGGGCTTGTGTACCAGATGTTCGTCATTTCGCCTGCCATCTCCTGGATCCTCCATCCAGGTCGCTTCTCGCCTCGCCAGGGATTCATTTACGCCGTGTCGTTCCTCGTGCTCATGGCTGCGATCACCATCGTACGTCTGCTCGTGGCAACTGCATGGCGCTTCTACTTCGGCTTACATCGATTCGCTATGTGATTAGGCGCTTCAAGTGTCCGAGCAAGCTTCTAATTTCTACAGTGTTGTTGGTGTGCCGCGCGATTCATCACTGACTGACATTAAGAAGGCGTTCCGAACTCGCTCAGTCGATCTTCACCCGGACAAGAACCCGTCGCCAACGGCTGCGGACGAGTTCAGCCGCCTGCGCCTAGCATTTGACGTATTAGGCGACGCCGACAAGCGTATCCTTTACGACTTGTATGGCGAGAGCGCCATCAATAAGGATCGCAACGCCCTCACAGCTGAGACTCTGATTGGCGCGCTTTCGTACTACGGCATCTGGAGCGTGCTCACCTTTGTGCTCACTCTCAGCGACAACGCTCGTGATGCCCGCGCGTGGACGTATGCAGGCGTTGTGCTTCTCTTCATTGCGGAGCTCAACCTGCAGTTCGCCGGTGCCACTCTCCCACCAGCTTTCTTCCCGTACATGACCATCCACGAGTTTGTTCAGCTGCTTCGTGCTGCTTTCCCTCTTTTCGTTAATGGTGCACGCGCAATCGGTGGCTACTACTATAGAGATGTCGTAGGTGAAAACTTCATGCTGGGCATTGAGCTCCTCAAGAGCAACAAGGTGAGCTATGACAGCATCTGATACGATCAATTGATGTGCTGACTCCGTGACTGCCAGGCTATTCTCCTTTCGATGCGAGAGCTTCAAGGCGAGGTCGCATCGACGCGTCGTCGTGGAGCTGAGACGACGGCCAAGGTTGCCACGGGTGATGCTGTTCCAGCGGCTGCTCGTAAGCGTATCAAGATCAACAAGGACGCGACAGGGGCCGTGAACTCGACGATTCAGCAGCAGTCATCGAAGCAGCACCCGCCTGCGGACGAAACTGAAGCATGGGCACCTGAAGAGCAGGAGCTGCATGCTCCGCAGCCCCAGGTGCAGGCGCCACCAAAGTTCCAGATCCCAGGTTTCGTCTACTTCATAGGCATGTACTTTGTGCTCAACTACATCTTCGGTTAGACGTAATAGATTGTGGTTGCGCGAGATCTCTCTCTGGCCATCAATGGTTAAGGCTTAGCCACCCATGGAAGCTGATCCAAGTCGACATTGCCGCCTGAGATGACCACACCGATGTTGATGATCGACTTGTCACCCAACGTCTCGAGTGGGAGTTTCTTGCAGATGACACCCGATGCGGACACTGCTCCACTCGGCTCCACAATCTAACACACGGAAGAGTAGCGTCGGTGAGATGTCTCGAGCAACACTCGAAGTGGTCACTACAGCACGCACCAATTTCATGCGTTCCCACATGAGCTTCATGGTCTTCACAATCTCGTCATCAGACACCAGAACGATGTCATCAACGAGGTCGCGGATGACGGGGAAGTTTTTGTTGCCCAATGTTGTGCGCAAGCCATCTGCGATTGTCGTTGCTGGAGTCGTGTGGCCTTGCAAAGTCTTGGAGGTGAAGCTCGCGTGGGCATCCGCAGCACCCTCTGGTTCCACCGCAAACACTTTGATGTCAGGGTTGGTCGATTTGACAGCCATTGCCACCCCTGAGCACAGTCCACCGCCGCCTACAGGCACAACCACCGCGTCCAATTGAGTGTTCCATTGGTGTTCCACTTGCTCCATTAGTTCAAGGGCAGCAGTGCCCTGGCCACTCATGACGTCAGCGTCATCAGACGGATGGATGAAGTGGCCTCGCGTGCGCTCAACCCACTCAGCAGCGACGCTCTCGCGGGAGGCTGAGGTTGACTCCGAGTACACAATCTGCGCGCCGTAGCCTCCCACTGCCTTCTGCTTGACGATAGGAGCATTTTCTGGCTGCGACACAGTTCAGAATCAGTGCCATTTAGCGCTTCAACGGCCCAATAGACGTGATTTACCATGACAATAACGGCGCTACATCCGGCATCACGCGCAGCTAACGCAACAGCCTGAGCGTGGTTCCCGCTCGAGTGTGTCACAAAGGTTTGAGGTGCAGCCTCGCCGCCGCGCTCGAGTGCCTTCTTGACGGCGTTAAGCGCACCACGGTACTTGAACGCACCAACTTTCTGCAGGTTCTCGCACTGCCAACCTCACACGTCACCATGCGATCTACATGCACTGCGCTTTACCCAACATACCTTGAAGAAGAGGCGCACGGTGCGGCCGGTGTCGGCAGAGGCAGCGGCATCCAGGGCTGAGCACGTGACAACCGGCGTGCGGTGCGCCAGACCGTGGATGCGCCGAGCCGCCGCGTGCACGGAGTCGAGGGAGATGGCGTAGGCGTCAGCTGGGGGAGGCGTCATGGGCGGAAGCAGGCGAAAGCGCGAGTGGCTTGACGGTAGTGCGCGACCTCCGATCGATAGACGTCATATCAAAGGCTTTGACGAGCAGCTACAGGACGAGAGTGATGGTCACACACATACACATACACAAAGGCGCGGTGTTTGATTCGATTGCAGCGTTTCGACATGCAAGGGCGCAACCGCCGGGCATCTCTGATCAGCACTACGACGGCAACGCCACACACTTTAGTGCAGCTCATCTTCCAGATAGCTGTACTCGAACGTGAACTCGGTCTTGATCCGCTGACACCACCCCGTCTCATAGTCAAAGTACACGAACGTGCCCTGTTCGTAGTCGTCTCCTGTGACCTGGGGCTCTTCATGACGCTTAAACCATGTCTTGTACTTCTTGTGGTAGCCCCATGTTCGTCGTTTCAGCTCACGGGCAGCCAGGTACTGTTGATATGAGCCCTGCTGGTAGTAGAAGATGAAGAACAGGGTGTCAACATCGAGCTTTTCGAAGATGGCCGAGTTATCAAATAGCGTCGTTGGAACAGAGGGGAAGGAGACAGGTGCCGGGTACGGATTACGAGGCACATATCGATTTGCTTTTTCCGAGTCCCGGCTCTCCGGCGCGAACATGAAGCTTTCATCGATCAAACGCAGAATCAGTCTCTGCTCGTCTGTTAGTGGCGGTGGCTCATCCACGACTGATGGAGTTGTCGGTGTTGAGTTGGACGTCAGAATGGATGATATCGTTGGCTGAGGCGATGGAGTAGACATCGGTGGAACAGGCGGCTTCGCGGTTGGTGTTTGAGCTACAACTGAGGCGATCGGACGTTCATGAGTGGGCGAAACTCTTCTTGTAGCAGGATCAACTACGGCGGGTGATGAGGCAGTAGAGCTCGAAGCAGAGCTGCCAGACACCGGCTTCGCTTGTGGGACTGATTCCTGCGGGCAAATTGATGTGAATAGCTGCTCTGGCTTGCCACGATGTGGGGTACTCTTTGACTTGGATTTGTCATCCTGGCTTGCGTCGTCACTCTTCGCGTTTGGTGTAACCACAGACAATCCAGACTTCGAGGAGCTGCCCCGGACTGGTGTGGAGACAGCTGGAGTAGACTTCAACTCAATGGCCTTGACCGCACCAGGACGGCCAATGCCAGATAAAACGCTGGAGGACGACGAACTCTTCTTTGGCGTCTTGGAGCTGCGACTCGAACTGGCCGATGGTGTTACAACGGCTGGCACCGTTTCGTTGGACGTTGAAGAAGCGGCATCGTCAAGCCCAATGTCCTGTTCCGTCGGCAGTCCGACCTGCATCGTGGCACCTAATGTATCAAGATCGAGCGTCTCATACAAATCTTCGTCGTAGTTGTCGAGAAAGCCTGGTTCCTGTCCAATATGAGATTCGTCACCCACGTGCGACGCACTCGACGGCAAGCAGTCCGGCATACCTGATTCGCCTCAAGATAGTAGTCGATATCGTCCTTGAGTTCATCCACCTGCGACGGTTCAAGTGCATCGTTGTCCAGCAGGCGGTTGATCTGCTCGAGCTTGAGCACGTGCCACTTGTGCCGTGTGAGCAGTGCCTCGAGACTCTCTTTCTCGGCTTTGTTCTTGTTCTTCCCCTTGGCCGTCAGCAGTCGCTCGAGATCACACTCGAACGCCTCGATCTGCTCATTGAACTGCGACAGACACTCCTGGATCCATGACCGCGTGTTCTGTCGGGCCTGCTCTGCCGGGTCGAGTCGTTCCACCTGCGCGAGTCCTTCTTTCGAGTACGCCTTGGTCTTGGTTTCCTTCTCGCACACCTTGAACTCCTCCATCTTCTGTTCAATGAGTTTGCGTGCATCGACCAATGGCTTCTTGTCCTTGACGTCGCTGTTGCCGATCCAGTTCTTGATCTGGTCTCGGAAGCGCTGCAGCTTCTTGATCTCTTTCTTCAGATCGGCTTCATGTTTCTCCTTCTGGTTCTGCGCTGATGCCGAGTACACCTTGCCCCATATGTCGTTGAACACTTCCACGCCTTCCGTCACCTTCTTCAGCGTGCGGTCGATCTCGCTCATGAGCTTGCGCTGGCCCGCCATCGTGCCTCCCCCTTTCCGCCGTGCTCGTGCTTGAGCCTCGCTTCTGTGGTGTCACGCATGAGGGTTATTGGGTAAATGTCTGGGTGATTGGATCGATGCTGCTGATAGGGTATAAATATACGATTTTCAACCAATCAATAACCTTTTTCCATCGCCCAACGCCATGCAACTGCAAGCAATTCCCCATACTCGAGACCTGAACACCTGAGAGAGACAGCCATGGCGAATGTGATGCTCACGAGCGAGACGGCCAAGGACCCGAACAAGCCCTTTAAGCTGCGTGTGGAGGACGTCTGCGCCAAGTTCGATGTGCGTGGGAAGGGCGTCGTTGCGGACGTCAAGCAGTCCGGACTGACGGAGTGTGCGAGTCGTAGGCGTTGGTGGCCGAGTGCCTTTTACTCCTGCAGTCAGAGGAGCAGCTACCGTATGTACGCCACGGGGAAGGAGAAGCGCCATGATAATGATATGTGGCTGTGTCCATAGTGATACAGCGGAAGAGACGAGTGTGGAGGAGCAGGTCGTGAAGAAGCTCGAGCAGTTCAACTCGGTTTGTGACGAACTGTATAAAGAGATCGTACGACACCTATGATGATAGTATGTGGCGCGGGTCTGACGCGTGATTGTTTGTGTACGTGCGTGTAGCTTCGGAGGAAAGAAAAACTTTTGAATTTAATGGAGAAAAGTCCCAAGAACGTCGACTTGCACCGGCAGATCCAAACGGCGGGGAACCTCGTGCAAGTGATTGGAGATTTCCGCCACTTCCTTGAAACAGGAAACGCCACCAAGTAGTCAGCAGCAATGAGCAATCAATACAACTGAGCAACACACGGTAATGCAATCAGAGTTATCGACACTAACTGTTTCCACGCTTAGAACTCGGCAAACGTCAGCACGGACGAAGACGACGTGTGCGCCATGTCGGCGTCCGACGACGAAGGAGATGAATGTACATCCTCGCGTTCTTCGGATTCTTCGCTTACAGAGAAGTACGGCAACACCGTAGAGGTCCCGTGATGGGGAATGTTTCCAGAAGTCTTGACCAACACATCGTCCAGAAGCCCTGACTTCACGAACCATTCCATGGTTGAGTTATCAGGCGTCAGCAATGGGCCCGTCACGGCTGGATTCGATGGCATAAAGATCTTTCCCAGCAGCTCGCTCTGTGTTGATACAGTGCCGAATGAGTGTACGATTTGTGACCTTGAGGTACGTGCATACATACCTGCAATTGGATCTGACGGCTCATGCGTCTCATCTCCTCCATCATCGCTCCTACACGCTCGTCGAGTTTCTCTTCCATACGACCAAGATCTACATTGCCACGTTCCTCAGTTGCCAATCAACTCATCCCCCTCAACCCGGTTCTACCTCGTTTCAGTAGCTTGATCGGCGGCTCGCGTGCTCGATTGGCGTTGTCTGCTGCTTGAGCGTGGTGCTTCCGCTTCGAAAGCACGCAGATCGCATTCGTGAAGATCGGTGACAAGTCAGCCACGTTGGCCGTGCACTGCTCTTGGTCGACTTCGATGCGGAGGCGAAAGCGTTTGCCATCCTTCCGGCGACTCACTTTTTCCAGACGGAACTGCACTGCAGCCTTGCGTGTCGCCGCTCGAATTACCACCGAGTCGTATTCGTTCCCGACAAAGCGGAAAATCTCTTGGTCCGAGTCGTCTACACGCTTGCCATCTTCGAAGAAGAGCAGGATGCGCAGAGGAATGTCGATAAACTCGTCATCCGGAGATCGCGCCGACTCGCCAAACTCGTTGAACTCGATGAGTGAGACTTCGACTTCCAGTGCGTTTGCTTTGCCTCCTGTGCAGAGACGATATCAGTGTCCGTCGTTGTGGCACCCAGGGGCATCCGACGGACGTACCTTCGTCCTTGTAGAACTCGGATGCTGGCTGCTTGGTAATCACCAGACGCCTCGTCCATTTGGCGCGTTTCGTCGGCGCCGTGAGCGTGTCCGGTGGTCCGTCCTCGTCCTCCGCCTCGCTCTTCAACCCGTCCACTGGGTGGTCGATGGCATGCGCCGGCAGTGTTAGCGCTGACGCGAAGGAGCCCCAGTCCTGCTCCGGCATGTGGCCATGCGGTGGCACGGGCGCGGGCGTTGTCGCGTGGGAGAGTTCGTGGAAAAAGTCGAGGTCTCGGGCATCGAGGGCAGCGGCAGGTCGCATGCTGCACGCGCGGGGGAACAGGAACTGAAGTGGCCAGCGCGCGTGACTGAAACTCGCCCCACCCGACGGCTGCGCTCTGCGACGCAGGCGCCATCACTCGCTTCCCGTCACTCATGGCGCGCGCGGCGTCGCGCACGTGTCGCCCATGGCCGATGGGAGGCGATGCGATGCGATGGCGACGCGATGGCGCCATGGCCCATGGCGATCCTAACGGGTGCATCCATGTCTTATTAGCCAATCAGCGCGCTTAATTTCAAATTTCTGACCAATCAGAGCGCCGCTCCGCCAAACAATGGAAGGTGTTTGGTGTGGGCACTGCCATCTGATCTGCATTTGCATTGAGCCTCGTGGGGCAACATGGGCAGGGCAGGCGGCGGCGGCGCCATGGCCACGAGAGGACGCGGCGCAGGCCACAGAGCGAGGAAACGCGCGCGTACAGAGAGTCCGTCGCGACTGGCGAAAGCGCCAGCGGTGGCGCCGCACTGGCGCGAATCGCGGGACGCTAACGGGCAGGTAGTGCTCAGTCTTGACTCGGACGACGACGATGATGATGACGGAGGCGACAATGCGGTGATTGGGGGCGAGGATAGCGACAACGAGCTCGAGCTACGAGTGCCCATGATACCTGCGGCGGTGCTGGCGCAACGCAGACGGTCGCTCGTGGGCAGTATGCCTCGGATCATCGCGATTGAAAGCGACAGCAGCAGCGAAGAAGAACTGGCGTTTGAAGCAGTGGACATTGAAGCAGACCAGCAAGCACAGGAGATAGAGAATGGTGGCTGTGAGGAGAAGTACAACCCGCACGAAGAGACGAGGAGTCAGGACGAGGAAGGTGAGGAGGAAGACGAAGAGGAGGAAGCCGAAGAGGAAGAAGAGGAGTGGAATCCAGAGGAAGACACGGCAGAAGACGAAGAGGAAGACGACAGCGAGCCAGAGTTCGAAGATGACAGCGATGTAGCAGAGTTTGTTGGGCAGCACGTGCGAAACAAGGGCGCTTCATCGCCGGGGCTAAGTGATCGTATGAACGTGGAGATCAAGTCGGAGGCTGGAGGAGAACACCCATCAAAACGACAGCACAGCCCCAAGGTACCACGCGAGAATGGTCACAATGAACCAGATACCACGAAGAATCCTGTCAAAGGAAGAACCACAAAATCGCTGCAACAGGTCGTGGGTCAAGCCGTAGCACACACGCAAACGTGTACACTCAATCGTTCTCACAGCCAGAGCTTTTCGCGTCGCCATGTGATGAGACGCGTCCATCTGGATGACGACGATGCAGGTGTTCTACTGTTTGCTGGCCACCAGTACATTCCACCGACCAGCGTTATCGATAGCATCATTGGTACGCGATTGCTGCGGAGGCGCATTCAATTAGATACTAACGCGTTCGTTGACAGAGCTCATTTCAAGAGATATCGGACCAATGACGATTTCAGATCGACGCTGGCGACGATATCTGTTATTCCGAAAGCTGAAAGCAGCTGTGGATCGCCAATCAAATGAGGTTGCAGACAAGTATTCGGAATGGATGAAGATAGCGCTGGGGGGCCCCAGATCACACCTCGAGCGTCGAGAAGCGGGAGGACAACCGGTTCTGCTGCGTCCCATCCAGTGCACATTACGCCCCGTCCAACTTGTCACCCCCAAGACCACCAAGAACGTGAAGCTCAAGAACACAATTGCACCTGACAAGTCAAAGAGGGTATCCGACACGACGGCACTGGAGACTTTCGCCACGAAAGTACAAGGAGGTGGAAAACGTGTGAAGCGAGAGCCTCAGCACCCAAGGAGGCGACCTTCTGTTGGCAGTGTTGTTGATTCGGTCCCTTTTCCCCCACAAGGTATGCGTATTCCTCAAGAATTCGACAGACCAACGAACGGTCACAAGCGTCCAAGGCCTGGGAGATCCGCAGAAAAGCTGTTCTTCTCTCTCCTTCTACTGCATCGACGTCTACAACCACATCAGAGCGACCTGCACCGTTCTTTGAACTATCATCTGAAGACAAAACCATCAGTGGAGTCAATCGAAGCCTGCCCACCGAGTGGGATTATGACGACGCCAAAAATGCTCCTGCATGTCGTCAACCCGCCGCCATGGACCCATTATTCACGCTGTCTCTGGACGAGTTGAAGGCCCATATTCTCTCCGTTCAGTTGGATGGCCGAGTGAAGAGCTTTGAAAAGCCCCTTGAAATTGTCCAGAAGTTGATGACCCACCCTCGGAATCGGCACGGTACCTTCAACGTCCCCGTCGACCCAATTGCGCTCAATTTGCCAACGTACAACGATGTGATCAAGGTAAGCCGTGCGAAACTATCCATGTGTGAATCGGAACTGATGTTGTTGTGTAGATCCCGATGGATTTGGGAACCATCAAATCTCGCCTCGAGAACGGGGTTTACGCCATTCAAGAGGAGTATGTTGATGATGTCTACCTTGTGTTCGATAACGCGATGAAGTTCAACGCGCCCAATCACTCTGTGCACGTTGACGCAAGTGTCCTCAAGCACCATTTCGAAGATTTGCTTCGTGGCGACATGCACGATCGGCTGCACAAAAGGCGCTCTCAACTTAACCACGATCGCCATTCGTGTCGTGTTTGTCTCGGGAATACCTGTTCAATGTGCAATCAAGGTTGCTTGGCTTTTGCGCCTCCACATCTACAGTGTGCTGGAAATTGTGGCGCTGACATCCGAAAGGGATCAATCTACTATATCACTCGAGACGGCACGAGAGTATGGTGTGCAAAGTGTCGTGTGCGCCATGTGCGGACACCATCGGATATGGCGGATGGCGACGAGAATGGAGCATTCCGAAGTGCTGAAGACCTGAACCGCGGGTCGAAATCGAAAAAGAAGAAGCAACGCCGAGGCGGATCGAAAGGGAACGCACAAGAAGCTATACCGACTGATGTTATTCAGCTGCACGAGAAGCTTGAGAAGAGGAAAGCCGAAGTGGATGTGGAGCCGTGGGTGAAATGCAAGCGTTGTCGAACATGGCTCCATCAGGTGTGTGGGCTGTACAATTCTGTGTATGGCACCTACAACGAGGACCAATACACGTGCCCAAAGTGCGTATGGAAGCTACGGTCAAATCCCACAAGCGTTGAGACTGAGGCTCCTCCACGTCCTCAAGACCGTCGAAGTTCCTGTGATGAAATCCCAACTTGTGACCTCAGCGAGTTCATTGAGTCGTTCCTCCGGCGAGGTTTGGACAGTATGGGCGAGACAACAGCCTCATCGGAGCTGCATGTTCGCGTTCTCTCCTTCCCCCGAGAGAGTTTTGCCTTATCAGATGATATTGTGACAGCATTCAACGAGAATGCCGCAGTACTGGACCAAGTGCTGCCATCACACTGCTCGGAAATCCCTCGCCATCGCTATCCAAGTGAAATTGGATACACGTCACGTGGTATTTTCCTTTTTCAGCGTCACGAAGGTGCAGATGTGTGTTTGTTCACGTTGTTCGTCCAGGAATTTGGAGACGACTGTGTCCTGGAATCCAACCGACGGTCAGTGTATGTTGCCTACTTGGACAGCATTCGATATCTGAAGCCTCCAAGTGCCCGAACAGCCGCATACCATTTCATCATGATGGCATATTTCGACTACATTCGCCGCCATGGGTTTGAACGTGTGCACATTTGGTCATGTCCACCTCAACGCCGCATCAGCTACGTGTTCTGGTGTCGACCGCCTTTTCAAAAGACTCCAAGTGGGGAACACCTGCGGACATGGTACAATCGTCTTCTCACCAAGTCGCAAGAGGCCAACATTGTCAAGTCGTGGACTACGATGTACGATCGCTATTTCGCATCTCCGGACATTGAAGAAGCGACTCTGAGCAGCCTGCCATCGCCCGACGTATCGAAGGAGAGTGTTGCGACTCGAGGCACGGCGGTTCGGACTATTGAGCCAAGAGATCACGTGTGGCCAGTGAGTCGACTGCCGCCGATTTTCGAAGGCGATTTCCTACCAGCGGAGTTTGATCGCATTTTGGGCCGAATCGCTGCCCGCAATGCCAAGTTCCGACGTGGCAGCAGTGCGGTGAGTGGCAAGTCAGTCGCTGGGTCCTCTGGGGGGAAGTACGCAGTGGGGGAGTTTGTCGCTCGGATGAAAGAGGAGCCACCAACTAGTACGACAACCCCATCGGTATCTCCGTCCAAAGTCGAGTTCAAGCTGCACGAGGTGTTTGAGAAGTGCCAGCACGCGGTGCAGCGGCTCAAGAACGATCTGCTCGTCGTGGACTTGGTCGTGGATGCTACGACTGAGTCTCGCTCGATGCCGTGCCAGCCTCACATGCTTGTGCCAGCGTGGTGGCGCGACGTGCCGCGCTTCTTTGGCAGTCGCTTCATGTTCCACCAGCTCTGTGCCTCGGCCACATACCAGTTCGACTCGCTACGCCGCGCCAAGCACTCGACCATGATGATGCTGCACCATTTCTTCAACGAGCGCGTACGGCAGCTCAATATCTTCTGCAGCGAGTGCTGCCTGCTCATCTCGCACGCCGACGTGTGGCACTGTCCGCAGTGCGAGCGCTTTGCTCTATGCGACGCGTGCAACCACCGCGACGGCCGCAGCCATGCACACGCGCTCGTGTTCGGCGCGACGGCGGCGCGACGCGTCATTGAGAGCTCCCCTCAAATGTGATAGTACTGCTAATATCAATTGGACACACTTGAAGTCTTTGCACCACACTTATGAGAGCATCTCCCCAGCTCACGCTAGCGGACGTGGCACGAGATGCCGGGCGCCGGAAGCTCTTCTTGGACGCGTTCCCAGAGGAGAAAGAAGCGCTGGAGCTTGGCTTCTCGTTTCTCGAGCGCGTGCGTCTCTACAAGCAGCTTCTCGGCCGACGCGACCCCCTTCAGACCATCGTACGTCCTCCTCTTCCATGCATCAGCTTGGCACTGACCACCAGTGCAGGCCGAAGAGATCGTCGCAGTCTTCCTGCGGGACCCACCCGAGCACCTGTGCGTCTTTCAGCGCTCAGCGGCGATCGTAGCGCTGGTGCAGCGCGTCTGCCGCGCCGTCGAGCGGCACCAGAGCGTCCCGTATCTCTTCTCGGGCATTGAGGCGCATGTGGCCGACCGCCTGGAGAAAGACAAGTTCGTCGCATTCCTGCAGACCCCGCAGTACCAGCAGCTCTGTGACGCCCTTCGCAAGCGTCGAGAGCTGCCACTTGGTGAGGTGCTTGTGGATCCACAGCGCACGCGGTTCCTCTCGCAGTTCATTGAGAAAACCAGTGGCGATGCCGTCGGCAACCTGCTTTTCTGGATCGATGTACAGACAGTCTTCCTACCGCTCATCCAGACCACGACCGTGTCCGTCGCTCTCTTCGAAGAGATCCAATCTACGGTGCGTCGGTTGTACAATCAGTATCTGACCGACAGCTCCAAGACCAACGCCACAGTGGTCTCCGAGAGTGTACGCAAGGACACACTCAAGCGGATCCTTCAGATGCAGGGCGAGCCCTTCTCTCCATCGCGATACGCGACGCTCTTCCGTCCTTCGCAGGAAAAGATCTGGCATTGGATGCAGACGATGATCTACCCCAAGTTTCAAAGCTCCATGTTCTACGTCGCGCTGCTCGTTGAGGCGGAGAACTTCGAGTCCGATCGGCGACTCCGGAAGCTTAGCGAGCATGTGCAGGCCACTCGCATCGGTTCCGATGTCCTCGCTCCGACCGCAAACGTGTCCAAGGTCAGCGCCGTCGTCCTCCCAGTAAGCACCCGAGCAACGTCGCTGCTCCTCGACTCACGATTTGCTCGTGTCATCGCGACGCCAAGAGATGAAACCAATCATACAGCCTTTGATACAGTGGTGACTGTGCCACCCGAGACGCGCGTCGCCCTCTTGGACGCTGAGCTCATCTCAGTGATCGCCGCCGGCTCAGATGGTCAATACCAAGTGAGGAACGAGCTGCAGGTCGTACAGGACGTGGCACTAAAATCACCGACGCATGCTGCGGCTGAAACGCTAGATTGTATGGTGCGTTCGTGTTGCCATCAATGGCGTTTGACTCCATGTAACTCTTAACTTGATTGCATTCCAGGACTTCATTTGGAACTGGCGTCACACGATTTCCACCGTCAATGCTGCATCTCCCTCTCATCGAATGCCACCACAAGGTGCGACATCTTGGAATACTAGTGTGGGAGATAAGGGGCTTATGGGTTTCTGCTGACAGCGCCAAAGACAACGCTCCGGAGCTTTTGGGTCCCTGTGCTAACCGAGAGTGGAGCTGAGATCGTACACGGCTACGCGTTGACCACGTGGGTGTCGCGGGCTGCGGATCGAGCGCACGCTACCCATCAATTAAACGGCGAATGCTCCGACATGCAAGTCTTTTTGCCTCGGTTTGGTCTCTTGCTTGCATCGCATCCTTCTGATCAAAGAGCTGTGCTTACGGCATTAAAAGCCTTCGTCAACATCGAAGCGGTACGATATTTTGCATTTGATATCGGTGCCTGCTATCTGCTGAAGTATGATGGTGAAGTCTGATCAGAATACAGACAACGTCATGACGGCCCTAGTGCCGCTAGCGAACCCTCCGGAGGAACAGAAGGCACCACCAAGACTGATGGCTGTGTATGAATTTTTCTACCTTCAATCCCATTTATCTCCGTCTGAGTATCCCGTTCAGATGCTGTTCAACGAGCTAAGCCATCAAGTAAGCGAGGTTGGCATGAATACGCGAATCGCACACTAATAGCTCTGATATGAAGACGATTGTCACCGTACTAGGATGCCTCCTCATCGGAAAACCCCTCGTCGTCGTGTCACCACACCCGCAGACACTCGGACTCGTCATCAACACTTTGTTGACACTTCTCCAGCCGTTCAAATGGCATGTACGTGCCGAGTGTAACTTCCGATATGGCAATGTTCATGAATCTGATCGATTCATTTCTCAGCATCTCGTGCTACCGCTGTGTCCTGTTCGCACCGCTCGGGCGCTTGCTGACAGAGCATTCTTCGGGTCTCCCATCACATCCTCCCGTTCAGACAGTCTTCACAACCAGCAACCATTTATTATCGGAGTGGAGGCGAACCTCGTGCATCTCAAGTCTCGGGACCAGTCCAATGAGCCGCGCCATCGAATTAGTAGGCCAAATGCTCAAGATCGTTTGCGTCAGATGCACTTGTGCTTACGGTGTTATTCACAGGAAATTCCATGTACAGCGTGCAACGTGCCAGCCTTCATTTCCAGCCACCACAAGCGCAGAACCAACACGACGCTGTCGCCACTGAGGCGTATCCAGTTGAAATCTTGCATACTCACGCCATCATAGTGGATGTCGACGCAGATGACGTTTACTTTCCCGAGCGAGTCGAGGTCCCAGAATTTCCACGTTCGTAGTGCTGTAGAGGTTTGTCCGCGAGATCCTGTACTCACTTTTGCGTTCCACGGACAGAAGCACTGGTGCGAGCACTTGAGATGAACATCCAGGATGCAAAGCTCGGTGGCCAGCTTGCGAATCAGGACTCTCTACTCTTCAGATCACCGAAGGACGGGCCACGCTTTCACTCTGACATCCTCGTCGAAGTGAGCTCGGGAACCCCTATCACTGTATCGGATAGCTTGCGACTGGCTGTACTCTCCTTCATGGAGTCTCTCTTCGGTGACGTGGTCTTGTACTTCTGCTCGTATCGTAAACCGTTTACATCACCAGGCGATTCGAGCACGTCGAATTCTACGACCGAGATGATGGAAACGCTCTTGATTTTCGAGGCGGACACTTTTCTTGATGCGAAAATTGAAGTTGGATGTCGAGAATTCTTCCGCCAGGTCTTTCAAACGGAGGTATGAATATTTCTTTCATTGTATTGCGACTAGCTGCTCAAAGTCTGACTACGTCTCAGCTGTTTCGACAATACCTGCTTCAGCGGCATGCACGATTCTGTGAAGAGAGTGAGTGAGCAGATGCATGAGTTAGTGGAGATAAGAGAGAAAGAATCTGCGAAGGTCTCTACCTACGCCGAGCGCTTGCCCTCGTGGGGGATTCGACGATGGTGTTGAGTGAGCTCATCAAGACTCACGAACTTGAACTTACGCACGAGGTGGGGAAGCGCTTCACGCAGCACGCCAACAGTCCAGGCACGGTCGTGAACGATGATGACCGAGCCAGGGCTAGTGCGCATCTTGAGGTGCATTGCATTCAAGCGCTCGGATTTGATTTGTGCATCGTGCGGGTACACGCTGCCCATACAAATGCGGTAGCCATGACGTGCAATGATATCGCGCATGTTGCTCGTGAACCATCCCGATGCCGGCCGCAGCCATTTGTTGATGCGGGGTGCGTATGACACTGGCTTAGAGGCCTGGTTAAGAAGCCGCGTTGTAGCATCTGCCGTTGCAGCCGTGTCCATGTCCTCATCGGAGTCCTCTGGTTCCGTCGTTGTCATGTGACCCGGCCTCTTG
>KE464114.1:0-23983 GCA_000387445.2 Pythium aphanidermatum DAOM BR444 | reverse complement strand
TCGCCTTGACGCCGTGTTCGCGTAGGAGATCGAGGATGAGCGGCGTACTGGCGGACGGCGCGTCATCGATCGTGAGTGCACAGACTCGGGACGACGTGGACACACACCAGAGGACGGATGGGTGCGAGCAGCGCACCACCAGCGCCATGAGCCACGATGGCTGCATGTAGACAGCGAGCAGCACTCCAAACAGCGTCCCTAGTGACACAAGTGTCCATATGAGCGCTAGCGACAAATCGGTGGACATATTCCTCTGGTCGAACCCAAATCAAAATGGGCAAGAAAAGCGAGTTGCTCATCGTACTATATTCCTCTGGTTGAACCCAAAACATGGGAGAAATCAGAGTCACAGTATGTGGGTTGATAACCTCCCGCGAGAGTGTGACATGTGACAAGTCCGGGGGCAAAGACACGTGGGTGGGTGCGTCGATGCCAGTATGGGTGGATTGGGGAATGATACCTAAAAGAGCATGGGGAGGCGGCCGAGCACAAGGCAAATATGAAGAGGCAGTGGATTGACGGCGTTCATCCATGAGAGAAAATTAGAGCGCTACCTATTCGCCGCCAGTCAACGAACAATGCAAAAAAAGAGACTTAGTCAAAGCCCCAACGGCCACGTGCCGACACATCACATGCTGCCCACTGGATATTGATGCCTTGCAGTCTCCGTCCAACGCATCAGATCTACAGGAACTTGGCAACACCGTCCTCGATCGCCTCACGCGACAGCTCGGCAGCGTCCGTGGCCGTGAGGTGGATACCAACACCCATGAGCACACGCTTGATGGCCTCCTTCGACGAAGCGTAAAGCATCTTGCTCTTCACACGGGAAGTGTCTGGCGACCTGAGGGCAAGAAGCTACAGTTAGCACCGTTCCAACTGGATATCTAAAGAAGAGAATACGACAACGTACCACGACAGGAAGACAAGCTTGCTGGTTGGGCGACCATCCTTGGTGGTCACATCGAGGTCAATGAGACCGTATCGGCAGTCGTTCGTGACCTGCAAGAGCTTGGCGGCGAAGTCATCAAAGGTCTCGTTCTGGGCACCCGTCGACTCGATCACAATCTCCGAGTCATCGACGATCTTGTAGATGAAGTAGCGGTAGTTGTGCGGCTCGCGCTTGAGCTTGAAGTCGCTGAACTGCGTGATCACGTCGTCGTGGACACCAACACCGGACGCCTGCAATCACGAGCGTCAGAAGCGCACGGGCGGCGGCGATTCCGCGTGCACACACGCACCATTGTTTCTGAGGGAAGACGAGCTTGTCTATGGGGGATCGAAGGGGAATGAAGAGGGAGCAGGCTGCCGCAGGGCCAAGACGGCTCCGCCGCCCTCACTATGACACAGCCCACTCACTCGCACTCAGTATACGGACACGTCGCCCCTCCTACCCACACTCACTACTCCCTCTCCTCACACAACACTCTTTTCTCAGTCACATCATGACGATGGATAGGGCCTTCTAATAAGATACACACAGTACAGAGTGGCTACATGCTCATTTCCACGACATGGCGATGAGGCGTCTCTGCGCACTACTCTCTGCTACGTGTAGCCATGGCACAGCCACGTGCGAGGACCGAAGGTTACGCGCTTTATGGCTGCCACTGCACGGCATGCAGGGCAATGCGCGCGCTGCGGACAAGCAGTGCGTCGTCCTCCGCCATGAGCGAACGCAAGTGATACTCCGTGGATGAGACGTTGAGAAGCTTCCGCGCCGCTGGATGCGACGCCATGGCGGCGACTAACTTGACGATGTTGAGTTGAACCAGGTGCTTGGGCGACTGCAACAACTGATTGATTGTTTGGAGCCCGTCGCAGGCCATTATCGACCGCTTCGCTTCATCGTGGACTGCCAACGTCATAAGAGCACCAGCACTTGCCGCCGCAACCTGCCAGTGGCTGTCGGTGAGGAGCGTGCAGAGCTTCTTGATCACACCCTTTTCTACTGCGATCTTCTTCGCTTTATCTACGTACACTAGCGCAGCAATCGTGTCGCACGACGCCACCCGGAGCTCGCGAGATGAGTCGTAGAGATACTTGGCGCTGAGTTCAACGCACTCGAGATCAATTGCCTTGTACGAAGTACCTTCGATACCGTCGTTGACGAGATTCCGGAGGAGACGGAGCACTTGAACGCGCATGTCAGTGCTGATGCCGCTCTGCTTCAAGTGATCAATGACAACAAACATGTAGCCATGCCTAGTGAGTACTTGCGCCCCGATGAAAGAGGTCGTCAAACTGATGAGCGCATCGTATAGATGCTGCATCATGCTTGGGCTTCCCGATTCTTTAAACACCGGTAAAATATGTTCCACGGTATTAGTCTTCATGACCTCGCTGCGTCCAGCAGCCGATTCTAACATGACGCTGAACACATGAGCACCGAGCTCCGCAATGTCAGGATCAGAGTCAAGGATGTTGTGCTCCACAATTTCGAGTGCACCGTGCTTGAGGCACATCGCAAGATCCTGTGGGAGTCTAAATACTGCTGTCATCGCCGTGAGAACTCTCTTCCGTAACGTGACGTCTCCGTCCTCGAGCATGTGCAGCAAGTGTGGCCAGTTTTCGGCTCCAAACGCCTCCGTTACGCGGTCATACGGGATCTCCTCCACGTCGCCCTTGGCCGACACTAGAGTCAAATGCTGGTAGGTCGAGCGCTTGTAAAGGAACGAGCCCTGCGCGCGTAGGTGGCGCACTGGCGCGACACTCATGGGGGTCGCTGGGGGTGACGTCGTTGGTCCAGGAATGAATTATGGAGCCATCGTATCACTCGAAACGACGCCGACTCAGATCTGACGCTGAGGCGGCGCTGAGGGCGTTGCTGAGAATGGGGTGAGGCTTTTGGAGAACATGGGCAGCGGCTCGAACTGGAAGCTGGCGGGCGGCGCTGCGCTGGAAAGCCCGCGGTGGGAGGACGATGGCGCACATTCGCCCAGGATCGAGAGCTCTGGGAGGATCGGCTCGACAGCGCGGAGCTCCAAGTGACTCGCCATCTGCGAGAAGTCGACCGAGTAGCCCGGGAAGCGTACAGGATAGAGCGTATGCCGTAGAGTTGGTGGCTTGGTAGTCACGCGCTGGTGCGCTGACGATGGAGTAGGAGGTGGTACTGGTGACTGCACACCACGCTGGAGGAATGTGCGGTCGGTCTGCCATGGCCGCGGCGCTGGAACGTGCGCCACTCCGTCGTCCTTGTCGATCAACTGGTAAAGCAGCGACGCGAGTTTGCCCTCCAGTGCGTCATCTGCGCGAGCAAATCTGGCTAGCGACGAGAGCAAGTCGATGCACATGCCTTCAAGCAGCGGGTCATCGTTGCCTGCGGTCTGAAGTAGTTCCAAAATGCTGGCGATGACGCCGTACGACGCCAACAGAGCGGGAGCACCGGGCTTGCGTGACACACAGCAGAACGTCGCAATGCAGTTGGTCTTGACGACCACCGAGGCACTGTCTTGCATGAGAAGTGCCAAGTGGCTGATGACGCCACCATCGACCAGTGTCTGCGCGTTGCCTGGCGCCAGCGCGAGCTTCCGAACGACCGTCGTGGCTAGCACTCGGCTCTCCACGGCCACACGAGACGAGCACAGCCAGAGGATGATAGGCAGGAGGCTACGAGATAGCAGCACGCTGGAGTTGACGGTACCCATGAACACATTGCATAAGCACACCGCTACATCTTCCTTGCACACTTCCAAGTCCACTTCGAAGAGCTTTTTCATGAGAATGCTCGCGGACTCATGGACAAGTGCATCGTGGGTCGCTTCGTCGCCCGATAAATTTCGTAGTATACCTGCACAGAGCTGGGAGGCGTCCAGGGACAACGCAGCGATTTTCTTAGGGATGAATGTTGCCACACAGCTGACAACTGAGAGTGTATCGAGGCGCACAATCAGTGTCGGATCATAGGAAACGTTGTACAGAAGCTGTATGAGTAATCCCTGAGTGTCTCTTGTCGAGCGTGGGAAGAGCCCCGGAAGCAATGATATCAATGACGACGTGCCTGAGTGACTGAATGGATGCAGAAGCATGCTACGAGTTGTGGAATGAAGGGACATGCGGTATAAGAGGATACTGCAGCTTCGTGTGCAGTCTTCGCAGTCGACCTGCACGAGTCGTGCAAGTGCTTCGAGCATTTGCGGCTGAGTAAACTCATTCTCAGCGTCCGGCGAACTCTGGAACAGGAGAACGAGAATCTGAGCGACTAAAGTCAGCACTTCGTTCACTTCCGACGGTGGATGCCCAGCAAACGGGAACGAGATGATAGGGAGCAAGTGAGGTAGCGCGCCTGCGTGGATAAGCTGTGACGCATTTGGAAGATCGCACAGAACATTGGAAAAACCCCGAAGCAGCTTGATCTTGGCCGTAAGCGTTGCTGAAGACGAGTTGAAAACTTGAAAGAACGCAGCTAGAATGGCTGGCTTCACAACGCCTTTGCGTGTCAGTGGGAAGAACGCTAGTGCACAGAAGGCTTCACACAAGATGTCGTAGTCTTTCACTTCCATACCTGCCGCGAACAAGCCAAAGGCCCAAAGGAGTCCGTCCTGACACAAGAGAGGGATGTTGGAGGGGAGTCGGAGGAGGTTCATCATGGCCTTCATACAGATCCGGCGTGTCTCGGGATCATTCGATTTCACACACGAGATCACAAGCAATGCTTTCAACGCTCTTGCTTTCGCCAAGGCTCCGATATTCTCTTCAGCGGTCGACAAGTTGCACAGCGTCATAGCGCACGCGCGTCGGACCACTTCTTCCGGTGCAGCAGCAAGAAACGTCAAGGACTTGATGATTCCGCTGCCGATCAATTGGGCGCAAATCACAGGGTCTCGCGATAGATAAGAGTACGCATAGACGCACAGCCGAAGCGTTCGGGTGTCTTCCTCGTTCGCAAGCACAGCAAGTGCATGGGTCACGCCGTGCTGGGCCATGGCCGAGCGGCACTCTTCGATCGAGGCAAACCGTGCAAAGCAGCCTGCACAACCAGCACGCAACTCGGTATTGTCTTTCTCGCACAAATCGACGAGTACGGGGGTGATGTGCACCATCAACTTCACGAGGTCGGGTCGTGACAGCATCCTTCCGTCAAAAACGACGCATACAGTCTCCAAGCAAACAGCCTGCGTGTCGTAGTCAGAGTTACTTCTGCTCATCAGCGTCGGCAATACCCACAGAGCTCCAGCATCGTGAAGCAAGTGGTGCGTCTCGTAATCCTGACAGAGACAAAAGAGCGTCGCGGACACGAGGCTGAGGATTGAGAGACTATGGCAAGTCTCTGCGAGCATCTTGAGATGAAAAGCAGCGCAGCGAGCGACTTGGGTCTTGTTGCAGCGAAACGATAGATTGTGGAGGAGAAGCGTCTGCAGATACAGCTCAGGCGAGTCGCGGTGGGAGTGCTGCAACCCACTTTGGATCTGGCTGAGAAGAGAGTCCATGGTCATGGGATTGTCCACAATATCATCTATGCGTGTTCCTTCATGCAGTGGCATGTGACCTCGAGAGGCGTCTGAGGCACTGGCCTGCGCAGCTTCGTGGCTTTGGTGAGTCGGATCGTCGCCCGCGCACCCCCAAAAGATGCATGCGAGTGAGAACCAGGTGTAGCGAGAGGACGTCCGCTCGCCAGTGGCATCGCCACTTTGGGAATCATCGTGATGCGACAGTAGGAACTGGAATACTGATGGCGATACCCTCGGGATGTTTGCGGGTTCCGACACAAGCAGGGCAATGATACGGTGCATCGCATCTTCAAGGCCAACTACATCCGAACCTGAAGTGTGAGTCGATACCTTGAAACGTGCCAGCGTGTGTGCCACAGCGTCCAATGCACCAGCTTTTCCGAGCCTCTGACGAGCGATCACGTCTTGTGCTAGACTCAAAAGTACCATCAACGTGCATTTGAAGTCGACGTTGACATCCACATCGTAGCTCTCGAGTTGTTGAACGAGTGCACGAACGCAGTCAGGTCGAGTCACAGCTCGTCGACACACGGGATTGTCTGCCAGTCGCCACAGAGTCATAAGCGCATTGAGATGGACAGAGTCCTTGGCGTCTTCACGCTCGGTTGAGAAAGTGTCGGGATCACCCGTTGCCATCATCAGACGAACATGCCAATAGAATCCCCTTCGAGGATCTTGGTCTGGTTGGCACGCGTACAGCTGATATTGTACAGTGCCTTGCTTAGCTCCAGTCTCGTGTTGTCACTCTTTGCCTCTTTGCCGTACTCGGTGATGGCTCGAACGACGTCATCGATGCGGGGGAATGAGAAACCCGCAGCACACGACAAGTTGAACAGTGTGAAAGTGCCAACTTGTTCGGCAAAGTCTGACGCCTTCCAATGCTTCATGACGCTCTCAAGACCTTTTTCCTTCACGAACACACTCTCGTACGTGTCTTCAATCGTCAGATT
Source organism: Pythium aphanidermatum DAOM BR444 (assembly GCA_000387445.2). Lineage (NCBI taxonomy): Eukaryota > Oomycota > Peronosporomycetes > Pythiales > Pythiaceae > Pythium > Pythium aphanidermatum. Next base: position 17,583 of record KE464114.1, on the reverse strand, counting down.
CGCCAATGTAGTGAGATAATTGTGCAACAGAACTCCACTGCGACTATTGGGAGCTTGTTCCATAGACGGCGACACCGACGAAGGCAGAACAGTCAGCATGGTGAGTGCGCTGTTCTTGAGGATCGCTTCACGACCTGCCGGTTCGCCAGAGAGATAACACAAAGTTGCCACGCACGATGCCAACGTCGTCGCGTCCTTGGACCGCAACACATTAAGCAGCGTTGGGACGACGTTGTCATTCAGAAGGCTCCCTCGCAGCATGCATTTGATGCCATGGCTTCAATGGCAAGGGCATACTGCTGACGCTTACGGCCTAGTTTGTTGGGCTTAGTTCGTGGCCATGCGGATTCGTCGGCTAACTGCTGATCTGCTGCACTTGTGGCTCCGCATGGCACCTCCACAGGTGCGAGTTTTAGTGTTTGCAGTCGATATGGAGCACCGGCTTTGGGCCGCAACAGCGAGCTCTTTCGAGACGATGGTAATCGAGACATGTACAAGCTGGCGTCGCTGTAGACGCCGTGCTGACCAAACACATCACCACGATACTGGAAGTTGAGCTTCTTGTCGAGAGGTAGCTGGAGCAGTTGCTGGGGCTTGGCAGGCGTCGGAGGCTCGTGGTCATCACGGAAGTAGGCGTCTCGAAGGGACAGAGCAGGTGATCGACGACCAGATCCAGACACTTCGCGAGTCTCCATGATCACAAGTGAGCTGCCTGTATGCTGCGAACACTCACACGAGTCCATTGCCAGGTAATTTTAGCCACAAATACCATCGAACCATGCAGTTGCTATGTGTATTCAACAGCCTTTATGAATGGGGAGTCCTCGCGTTAGTCAAAGATGCCGTCAATGGCCTCGCCTAGCAGCAGGCCACCGACCACACCTGCGCCGACACCAAGGGCCATTTCTCCGGCTCCTACACCGCCACCACCGTGGTATCCTCCGCGGTGACCATGGTGGTGGTGGTGGTAGCCTGGGGAACCGTATACAACAGGGGCTGGAGCGTAGACAACCGCCGGAGGAGGAGCCATCACAACTGGCGGAGCAGCGATCACCGGTGGAGGAGGGTGGCCGTACATTGGTGGAGGTGGGCCATACTGCTGTGGAGGTGGAGGGTAATGCTGTGGCGGTGGAGCGTACTGAGGAGGCGGTGGGGCGTACTGAGGTGGAGGTGGTCCGGAAGCATACTGAGGAGGAGGACCGCTGTTGTACTGAGGCGGTGGAGCAGCAGCGTATGGTTGAGGGTACTGCTGCTGTTGTGGTGGTGGTGGCTGGGAGTAGTTGTACGCTGGCGCAGCCGCCGCCACAGGGGCCGCAGCGTAGACCGTTTGGGCTGGCTTAACTGGCTTGGCCACTCCGCCGTTGCCACCAGGTCCGCCGACGAGTTGAACGCGGAGGTTGATCTCGCCGGCGCGCTTGGAGCCGTTGTTGAGCGTGTACCATTGGTCGCTCACCTCGCCATGCAGGAACATGTTGATTGGCAGACGCACTTCGCCAATGAGCACGCTACGTATCAACACAGAGATCAGCTCGCCCCTTCGACTCTTGACGTCCATTTCACGCCATATACCTCGCGGTGAAGTTCTTGTCCTTGACTTCAATGTGCAGCTGTTCGAGCTGTGTGTCGAATACCTCGAAGACGAACTTCTCGTTCCATACGGGCGTGCGATCTACGGAAACGCATGTGAGTGTCCAACGCCTCAGCGTCGCAGCGTCGCCTGTACGTACGGCCATTGTCGTGCACGCGTGTCTTAAAGGTCTTGTTGCGCACCGAGAGCTTGCAGTAGGGGTCTTGCTTGCCGAACGTCTGCTTGTCCAGCAGATTGCGTGCGGACACGGCGCGCACGTGCAGCTCCATGGGCATGGCGGCGATCGGCGGTGGGTGCGAGAATGTTGACGCTCAGCTGCGGCGGAACAAGGACATGGGGATAGTACAGGGAAGGTTCGAATAGAGCGCTCCTACTGCCTCTCTTGGTGATGCACTTCGACGACGTTCCATCGCAATGCGTTGGTGGCAAGGAGGCGATGCATCTGCTTGAGAGCACATAGCGCACAAGACTGGGATCGGGACGTGGCCATGTCGCTCACTTGGTGCGCTGGTGCTAGTGCATGTGTTGAAGTAAGTAGTAGTAGAAGGCCGTCTGCAGACGTGACAAGAAATAACGGATATTCCTGCATCAGTTTACGGTAAAACCTGCCTGTTTTAGTCGAAAGAAGGGCAACCTTCGTGCGACATTTACCCGGCGCTGTTCACGGATTGGCTATAATACTGGACCGCAATCCAGAGGCCTGATGACGCAGTCTCCATCGACGATCTCCCAACATTCCCAAAGCAGATCATCATGGCGGACGCGTCGGGACTCGTGGTGCACCGCACGTTTGAGAACAGCAAGGAGGTCTTCGTGCACACGAATGCAGACACTGTGGGACAGGCTGTCGGACACCTCGTCCACAAGCTCAGCGCCGACGCGATCGCTGCGCACGGCAAGTTCACGGTCGCTCTTTCGGGTGGATCTCTGCCGAAGGTGCGCTGCCCTTGGGGGAAACAATGTTGGAGAGATGACTCAAATGGCAGAGGCAACCACGTAGATTCTGAACAAGGGTCTCGCCTCCATTAAGGACGGTGTCGACTTCTCCAAGTGGCATGTTTTCTTCGCCGATGAACGCTGTGTCCCACTCGAGCACGACGACAGCAACTTCAAGGCGTGCAAGGAGGCACTCTTCGATCATGTAGGTCACCCCTGTCGGTAGCACACATGCGCGAGTCTAATGTATCGCTCGTTTGTATTGTAGGTGTCCATCCCGCGCTCGCAAATCTACACGCTCGATGCGGCTCTAAGCCCAGAAGCCGCTGCCGTCGACTATACCGCTAAGCTTGCGACCGTGTGGGGTAACGAGGTGAGTATTCTTGCTGTGCATGCGTGTGGTATGAATTGAAAGAAACCTGACCGCGATTTCCCAGCTTCCTCGCTTTGACCTCCTCCTTCTCGGCATGGGACCGGATGGACACACGTGCTCGTTGTTCCCTGGCCATCCGCTTCTCAAGGAGAACAAGCTCTTCGTCGCTTCTATTGAAGACTCGCCCAAGCCTCCACCACAGCGCATCACTCTTACGTACCCGGTTGTCAACAATGCCGCCCACGTAAGTCGCACCTCTATATTATGTTCCCATTGACCACACACTGATCATTTCCTCGATAGATTGCGTTTGTCGCAACTGCCGCCAGCAAGGCCCCTCTCATGGCGCACATGCTCGGTCTCGAGACTCGTGAGCCGCCTCTTCCAGCCGCTGATGTTCGTCCGACGGCAGGTGTCGTCTCGTGGTTCATCGACCAGGAGGCTGCGTCCCCTGAGGTGCTCGGTGGCGCCCCCACATGTGGACTGTGAAGACCATTCCGAGTGAACCGATCTCCTCGAGAGCAGAATATGAGATCGTAATGAAGTCAATTTGTTGGTTTACTATTTGTGTTTCTCACACTTCGAGCGCGTCTCGCTCGTCCTGGCTGAATGATTGGGGAACAGATAGTAAGGATTCGTAGAGAGAATGGAGCTCAGTACAACAAGACATCGTGGACGCAGGCGTACTTGTTCGATGTAAGATATGAAGGACATTAAATGGCCGCTTTCGCGGGAAATAAAAAGCTATCGCTTGAGCAACGAAAGCATTTGACTCGGTCTTGCGAGGATACAACTATCCCCACAAGCTATTCGGAAAGTGCGGTATGGCTCGGTCTAGTGTATTCGAGCGAGGCCGCGGCACGTAGACGTATGCGATATGGGTAATAGCAGAGCTGGCGCGCAGTCGAATAGGTAGAATCTAATTGTTGGCACATTGATGTCGAATGCTTCACAAATTTGGGCGGAATTGACAATACCATTCAGTAGTATTTATTCATCGGTTCAGTCGAGTAGCGACTGACCCGCTCTAGTCTTGCAGTAAACCAAAGCACAATACCATCTCATCCTCTCCTCTTCAATTCGATTGCTATTCTGCCATGCTGCATTTCGACTTGGAGAATATTGATGTTTCACTTCCTCTGCTCTACCTTTCCTCTCATCTCATTTCTCTCTCGTGCTTTGTATCTTCTCGATACCTAACACATCTGCCTTCATACATCCTTGTGCCATTTCATTCGAATCTTGACTTCGTCTTTGTTGTCAATTACGTCAGAGGAAGTGTCCAAGTCTGATACTCAGATATGCGAGCGGATCGGAATTGAAAAGCGCTCTTCACGCTTCAACAGACACGAACGGATACGAGAGTCACACCACACATCCTCAACATCATGCAGTCGTACATGCCTCATCAGGTCTTGAAGTGCCACAAACTGAGGTCGAAGGTCGACCGCTTGAACCAAAGTCGTGCGATGTCGTGAACCTCTGTACTTTGTCCTTCATCGCTCGTTCACGTCATGGAGGAAGTTCGTCAGGTTGTATGCCACACGACGAAAGTGCAGCGCTGATCCTTCAAAACGTCTTCGAGCAGGGTACACTGCAGCCTCGATCGGACTAGATAGATACTTCACTGCGCACCGAAGCCAAAAGATCATACACAACCTTGTCCGTCTTCTTGCTCTTCTTCTCGCTCGTCGTCTTGGTCGTTTTCTTGCTTGCCTGTGGCGAGGCAAGACGCTGGCATCGCTGCATCTAGGCCATTGTTGTGCACGCGCGTCTTTCAAGGTCCTGTTGCACATGGAAAGCTTGCAGTAGAGGCTTGCTTGCCGAATGTCTGCTTAAAAAGTCTTGTGGATGCGGTGCGCACGTTCTAGCTCCATGGCTGTGTTGGTGCCCTCACACGTGGACTTTCCGACTCGGAAATCCGTTCACTCGGATTGTCGGAGTGAATCGATCTCCCACCCGAGAACGGGAACGGAATGATGACGTGCATCAATAGATGGTATCTCATTGGCTGAAACATCGTTTCTTCTATGTCTCGCATGGATTCTATTGGTCATAAATAGGCGGCGTGTCCTCGTGCTCGTATCCACCGCACGTCCCTACCGACACGACCCATTGCGGTACCAGCGACCGAGAGAAGAAGGACATGAGCAGCAGTGCTGGCGACAAGAAGAAGACGCTCCTCGTGGCGGCCGCGGCGGCCGTGGCGCTCACGGGCCTCGGACTCTGGGCGCGCAAGCAGCAACGTCTGCGTCTGCAGCAGGCTCGCAAGCAGCTCACGCACCTACGCTTTGACCTGTCGATCGCTGAGATCGAGGCCGAAGCCGCCCAAATCATTGCCAAGATGCAGCAAGTGGACGACGAGATCGCCGCGACCCCGCTTGATAGCGCGACGTACGCGAACACGGCCCAAAAGCTGATCGACCTCGATGCTGACATGCTCGCGCGAGTCACCAACGTAACGTTCCTTGGGCACGTGTCCACCTCCAAGGAGATCCGTGATGCATGCAACAAAGCCGACGAAGCCATCGAAGACTTCCTCGTGAAGCGGGGGATGCGAGCCGATGTATACAAGGTGATTCGTCAGATCTCGACTGGTCCAGCCTTCGACAAGCTCTCGGCCGTGCAGAAGCGATACGTGAAGCGCCTTGTCCAGGACTTCGAGCGCAACGGCCTGCAACTGGATACGGAGAAGCAGAAGGAGGTGCAAGAGTGGAAGCAAAAGCTTTCTAAGCTTGGCATCCAGTACCACCAGAACCTGAACGAGGAGACGACTGAAGTCAGCTTCGCGGCGGATGAACTCAAGGGCCTCAGTGACGACTTCATCTCCGGCCTCACAAAGGGCGAAGATGGCAAGTATAAGGTGCGATTTGGCTCCCAACGTAGGCGTATTAGATATGGTCCTGACCGTTTTTGGTGTTGTAGGTGGCTTTGTCGTACCCTACTGTTTTCCCGATTCTCAACACCTGCACGGTTCCGCTCACGCGCAAGACCGTTGAGGTCGCGTTCAACCGTCGCTGCATCGACACGAACGTCGCCATTCTCGAAGAGATGCTTGAGCTTCGTCACAAGATCGCTGTTACTCTGGGTTATGAGAACCATGCTGCTTACGTCTTGGAACAGCGGTAGGCGATTTTGTTTGTGGATAGTATGCGTGGATGCTCACCATTATAACTCTCTCCTTCGCAGAATGGCTGGTGACCCACAAACGGTGAAGAACTTCTTGTCGGAGCTCGACAACAAGCTCGTGCCACTCGCCAAGAAGGAGCTTGATGTTCTCCTGAAGTTAAAGGAGGCTGACAACGAGCTTCATGGCCTCAAGTTTGACGGCAAGCTGAACATGTGGGACTTCCGATACTACATGGATCAGTACGTGAAGAAGCACTGCTCGATCGACTCGGAGAAGGTCCGCGAGTTCTTCCCGCTCGACCACGTGACGAACGAGCTGCTGGCGATGTACCAGGAGATTTTGAGCCTGAAGTTCACGGAGATCTCGAAGCCACATGTGTGGCACAAGGATGTGCGCATGTTCGCTGTCCACGACGCACGCAAGGGCCGCGAAGGCCGCCTTGTCGGCCATTTCTACCTTGACCTCTTCCCTCGCCAGGGTAAGTACGGCCACGCCGCGTGCTTTACTCTTCAGCAGTCTTGCGTCGATTCAACCGGTCAGCGCCAGCTCCCAGCGGCTGCCATGGTTGCCAACTTCAACGCCCCAACCAAGTCGAAGCCGTCGCTGTTGAACCACGGCGAGGTGGTCACTTACTTCCACGAGTTTGGCCACGTCATGCACTGCCTGTGCTCAGAGTCTGAGATCCCTCGATTCGCTGGCACCCGTGTTGAGCGTGATTTTGTTGAGGCTCCGAGCCAGATGCTTGAGAATTGGTGCTGGGAGAAGGAGCCACTTCAGCGCCTTTCGTCTCACTACCTTACGAAGGAGGTTTGTAGAGTCATTATTTCCGCTTTCATTCAGCACCTAATCGTTGTATGGATGCCTATAGAAACTGTCGGACGATCTCATCGACCGTCTCATCTCGACCAAGAACGCTAACACGGGTCTACTGAACAAGCGTCAGCTTCTTTTCGCCACATTTGACCAGCACATCCACTCGAAGGCCCAGTCGGACACGGCCAAGGTGCTCAAGCAGCTCCAGAGTGAAATCATGCTCATCGACATGACCCCTGGCACCAACTTTGCCGCCTCGTTCGGCCACTTGGCTGGTGGCTACGACGCTCAGTACTATGGTTACATGTGGAGCGAGGTGTTCTCGATGGATATGTTCCAGTCACGTTTCAAGAAGGAAGGTCTGATGAACCCCAAGACCGGTCTCGCATACCGTGAGCTGATCCTCGCCCGCGGTGGATCTGTCGATGCCAGTCAGATGCTCAAGGAGTTCCTTGGTCGTGAGCCCAACCAGGAGGCCTTCCTCAAGAGCAAGGGACTCTGATCGAGTTGAGTAGCCAACTGAGCTAAGCTAGTGCGCTATCTAAAGTCAGTGAATCAGACACCACATCAAATCCCCTCGTTCGAATGCCTATACAGTATCCTTGTTTGCCTTCCAGTTGGAGTGGACCACACTACGCTCCTGTTGACGAGGTGGCGTTTCACTAGCTCATCTGGACGTGGCGCTTCCTCCCTTGAAGCGAGAAGCCCCCTCCCCCTCACTCTCTATCGCCCTCCGCCATGTCCCTCGAGGCCGCCGTCGTCGGTCTGCCCTCCAATGCCCTCGTGTTCACCAACCTCATCTATGTCAACTTCGATGACTTCATGACGCTTGTGGCACAGACGCCATCCGGGGTCGTGAGCAAAGAGCGTCTCAAAGAGTCAGGACTCAACCTCTGGGTCAACCGCAAGTTCGTATTCGCGGCCAAGCCAAACAAAGATGTGCAGCCAGGCACAGTCGCGGTGGGCACCATGCAGCGCATGTGCGCGGGCCTCCCAGTGGGGCAGCCGGTCGAATTGGCGCCGTATGCCCCCAATCCCGGCAAGCCCAACCTCCTGAGCACGGTCACGTTTGAGATCCAGCAAGTCCTCACACGTGCACAAGCAAACGAAGCCCGCGTGGTTGACTGCAGCATCCTCAAGAACGAGTTTGAGTCGAGATACGAGCACCAGGCCTTCGCTGTCGGACAGCTTATGGCCATTAGCTGCGATGGATTGCCTCTGCGTTTACAATGTACAGCTGTGGGCATGGTCGAGGGAGACGACAAAAACGCGGCAAGCCGTACCAACTCCTTCTCACCACAGGTTGGCATGTACATCAAGGGTGCGATTATCAGCTTCACGAAGGGTAAGGACGCTCCAATCCGCCTCACAAATCAGTCATCTGGGCAAGCTCGAAGTGTGTTCAAGCCAGACTTTGACTTCTCCAAGCTGGGAATCGGTGGCCTCGACAAGGAGTTCAACGACATTTTCCGACGAGCATTTGCATCGCGGCTTTTCCCGACGGATGTCATCCAGAAGCTTGGTATTAAACACGTCCGTGGTATGCTATTGTACGGTCCTCCGGGTTGCGGTAAAACACTTATTGCTCGCAAAATCTCTCAAGCTTTGACGGCGAAAGAGCCTAAGATCGTTAACGGTCCAGAGATCTTGGACAAGTTTGTTGGTGAGTCTGAACGCAAGATTCGTGAGCTGTTCGCTGATGCGCGGAAGGACCAGCAAGAACTTGGGGATGAGAGCGACGTGCACATCATCATCTTCGACGAAATCGATGCCATCTGCAAGCAGCGTGGCTCAAGCCGTGACGGCACCGGTGTTGGAGACAGTGTTGTGAACCAGTTGCTGACTCAGATTGATGGTGTCGACAGTCTTAACAACGTCTTGGTTATTGGTATGACCAACCGAAAAGATATGCTGGATGAAGCACTGATGCGTCCGGGCCGTCTGGAGGTTCAAATCGAGATCAACCTTCCTGATGAACGAGGCCGTGCACAGATTCTCAAGATCCACACTGATCGAGCACGTGAAAAGGGTGCTCTTCACGCAAGTGTGCTTGCCGATCTGGATTCTTGCTTGGACCCGAAGAAGGTTGTTAACAATGACCCTGAGTACAAGAACCTTGTGCAACGAACCAAGAACTTTTCAGGTGCTGAGCTCGAAGGTCTTGTGCGCGCTGCCACTGCTCATGCGCTTTCTCGTGGTACGGATGGAAAGACTTTCCATGCAATTACGAATTTCAGTCCTGAGATTCGAATGGAAGACTTCGATCTTGCATTGGAGGAGGTGAAGCCAAAGTTTGGTGCAAAGAGTGACGAGCTTTCGCTCTACTACAAGAATGGACTTGTTCCTTACAGCCAAAATTTCACGGACGTGCGTGACGCCCTCTCTCGTGTTATTGACCAAGTGAAGGCCAACGACAAAACCCCTCTTATGTCGGTTTTACTTCACGGCGAGCGCGGATCTGGCAAGACTGCCCTTGCTACATACTGCGCGGTTTCAAGTGAATTCCCCCTTGTTCGTCTGATCAAGGCGTCTGAACTTATTGCGCGGGCTGAAAACGCAAAGTGCTCGTTCATCTACAATGTCTTCGAAGAAGCGTACCGCTCCCCACTCAGTATCATCATTTTGGATGATATTGAGCGCCTCATGGACTACGTTGGTAAGTCTTTCTTGACACGATGTGTTGGTTGTAGGTCGTTCCTAACGTACGATTGTTGCATAGGTCTTGGCCCTCGGTTCTCGAACTTGGTTCTCCAAGCGCTCATGGTGCTCGTGCGCAACCCAGTCCCTGTGGCTGGACGGAAACTCGTGGTGATTGGCATCACTTCGAACATCAACGCTATGCGCGCTTTGGAGCTGTCGGATGTCTTCGATCTCAGCCTTGAAGTGCCTCAGCTGCGGAAGATGGAGGAAATTGATGCCGTGCTCAGCCACACGAACCTTCCAGTCGCCGATGACGAGAAACAGCGCATCCTGGAAATGATGGCAGGTCAGCCAATTGCCGTCAAGAAGTTGATGCTGATCGCCGAGATGGCAAAGGAAGACTTGGTCAAGTCTGGGGAGGAAAGCATGACTTGCGAGCGCTTCATCGAGTGTGCATACAAGTTCACACAGTAGAGAGAGAGAGAGAGCGCGAAAACTAAGCTGAGCTAATGTGTACAACTTCAAGAGATCTGGTTCTATTCCCCCTGTGGCACTATTCATCTAGGTAGAGTAGTGCGATTCCTTTGGGAAGAGATCCTGCACGCGACGTGCGCAGAACGACGAGGACGGAGCCATAGGCCAGCAACCGAGCGCCGAGACGGACGACATGGCCAAGAAGCCCAAGCAGAACAAGAACGGCACGGCGCAGGTGGCACCTACGTCACCAGAGAAGAAACTGAGCCCGGCATCGCCAGCCAAGAGCCCAGTGAAGAGCCCACTGAAGAGCCCAGTGAAGGCCAAAGAGACGGGGGGAAGGAACGAAGGCGTCAATCAAGGACGCGGCAGGTGAGAAATCGCGGGTGTAGGCTGGTTAGAGTGGAAACAGACTGACTGGGGACGGACAGAGAAAGTGGATCAGGCGCTGCAACGCCGCAAGTCGATTGATGAGGTGCATGACGCGGGCATTCTGAGTGCGTGCGAAACCAACGAGTTGGAGTGAGGAAGATGTGGCTGACACTTTGTGAAGAAACTCCAGAGGATGCAGAGAAGATGGGAAAGATTGCGGAGGCCATCGAAGAGAAGATGGAAGCGCGCCCTGATCAGGATGAGATGCTGAAGGAGAAGGAACACATCATTAATCCAACTGGTGAGCGAAACGGATGTCACCTCAATGTTCGAGCGGCTCATAGGAGTGTACGATTCAGGTGCAAGCCGTCGTCTCTCTGGAGTCCTAGCGGGTACTGCCAAAGACCTGGAGAAGAGCATCACGGCAGACAAAATTGACCGCCATCTGAACTCTCGCCCTGAGCCGGAAGAACTGGAGAAGAACCATGTTCTGACGTCAACGAACATAGCTCCAAGCCTACAGAGCGTGCAGAAGAAGTTGCAGCGGAAAATGAGCTCGGATGAACTCGCACACCGCCTTGAGCACCGACCTGATGTGCACGAGCTGAAAGAGCAAGGCATTGTGAAAGGTTCGTACGTCGTCAAACAGTGGTTTGTTGGGCCATCGACTCATCCATGCTACCAATAGAGGGCGTGGCTCCTAGTTTGCAAGCTACTCAAGACAAGCTGCAACGGCAGATCAATGCGGACCGTGTCAGTCACCAGCTTACCAAGCGGCCGTCCCTTGGTGAATTGAGTGCGCAGGGTGTTATGGACAGTACGTCCTGGGGCGTATACGAGACCCAAAGCTTTTTTGCCTGACCATGACTTTGGCTTTGTAGAGACGGACGTCAGTGTTGCCCCAAGCCTTACAGCTACAGCGAAAAAGCTTGAGCGCAACCTGGTTCAAAACCACGTTGCTCATCTGCTCGAGACTCGTCCCGAGAAGGATGAACTCATCAGTCAGCACATCATGGATGGTGTGGTAACTATACGCAGTGACGCTTGGAATGCGATGGGCACTGACTTTATCTAACCGTTCAGATCCATCCCATGACGTGTCCCCAGCTTTACAAGGCGCAAAGCACCAGCTGGAACGACAACTGAAAGCTGACGAGGTTGCTCGCCATCTTCGAAAGCGCCCATCCATTTCTGAATTGGAAGAAAAAGGAATTGTTGATGGTGAGTTCCTGTGCTCAATATTGTAGGTTTCCACAACTAATCTCTCGCTCTTCTTCGTCCAGAGGGTGAGCTCGGCGACGGTGGGTACTCGACTGTTCACAAGAAGTGTTCTCTTTCGCGTCGTGCACGCTACACGCTGGCATTGAAGGCAGCGAGTCGGATCGCTGCTGATCACCTCATCTCTCAGGAAGAAAAAGCGCGACTGAAAGATCTCATTCTGACTGATGACGAAAAGGTCGTTGCTGCGATCGAGTGCTACGAGCTGGACCAAGACATTGAAGAGATGCTCGACACGCTGTACCGTGTGGCCAAACTGGCGTAAGGCGGCGGATTTGAAAGAGTAGAGCAGACGCCAGTCAATCTAGTCTGTCTTGCCATGAAATAAGGTCAATGTGTATTCTGCCCTCTGGGGCTGCATGTCTATTGATTTCTGTGCTGTTTGGTGTCACCTACTTCGAGTCCATGAATTGGTCGATCGCATCTCGGATAGCACTAGAGAGGCAAGAGAAAAGTAAATTCCAGAAGAATAGAGACGACATGTACCAAGCGAGTAGCCGCACCTGATTTGCAGGATCGAATCGACGACTCCGTAGAAGCCACGGTCTTCTAGAGGGAGCGACTGGGTAGCTGGAGGCTCTGGGTGCTGCAGCCACGCCGAAAAGAGAAGCAAATGACCATTCAACTCCAGGAGAGTTTGCATGTGCTGCTTCTGAGTTTCGATGGCGTGTGGGATTCCCTAGTATTCTTGATGTCAGTAGGTGATAGCTTTCTGTCCCTTCATCGGCAGTACCTCAATGTGAGTATAGGTGGATCGCGGAAAGCTCTCCTTGTCACGGACCCTACAAATCAAAGTTCATGATCAGATACTAGACCACGCTTGTAACATATCACTTCCCCTCACCAGCTCTCTTCGTCACGAAGCAGAGAGTAGAGCGCAAGGGCCGCATCGAACAGTTCCTTTTGTTTGTCCTTCGCCTCCTGAACAGTATTCAGCGTCAGCATCATTGAGCCCCGTTACGATATTCATCAGGATCCGCACCATTTCGTAGTCGAGAGAGAAAAACCATCCAGGAAGGGCCTGGTCTTGCATCTGAAGCGATGTCGCAACACCAAGAACCTTAGGAGTTGATGATGTCTTGCTTTCAGACGACCAGCTCAGCGTCTGGAGAAGAGTCGAGAGTCTAGATTCCCAATGAGGGTGAGCACTAAACAGAATAAATGGTCGTTGCATACTCACACATTGGCGGCGTCTTGGTTCGCGCCATCGTACTTGCGAAGCGCGACGATCGTGGCGCATTCGTTTTTATGTGTGCGCCACGCATTTTTCAAGGCATTCCTTCCCACAGAACAACGCAGCATTGCACAATGAACATCTCTACTCCATACACACATTGTTATCCACAAAATCGCATGCACCGATAGTCGCTGGGAGCATACCTTGAGCGAGCTCGTGTCCTCGAGAGGCTGGCGACAGTTCTCGCAGCCAGACCCAATCGTCCAGACCGCGCCTCCGTGGAGTTTCTGCGCATCCACACTATTCTCAACTCCTTGATTCCACACGGCATTTACTCTCATTGCCACGTACAAAGTGCTCCAGCAGTCGGCTCTCGGCGGCGCTCGTAGCTTCGGCGCAGATCTCGTCGTAGCTCTTCGCACTCATTCCTGCCGCTTCGACTGGCCAACGTTTGACATCAAAAGAGGTCACCTCAATACGGCGCCGCCAATACCTCGCTATAATGACCTGTCGAATGGGAGTACACCACGGCAGCTCCTGGAGCCACAATGACATGGGACACGATTGGGCGTCTGCCTCGCTGCATCTGCATCTGCGTCTGCGTCGGCCTCCCGCGCACCCCCGTAGTCGAATGTGAGAGGCGTGCCTCGCTCGAGCTTTCGACGCGTGAAAAACACGAGGCGCGGAACGAACGAGTCGACGCGAACTGCCTCCACACGGAGCGTTGGATCACAACTATGATTGAAGAACCGGGCATAGCTGCCGGAGACGCTCGCGTCCACGTTGGTACGCACGACGCACTCGTCGCGCGTGCTGACCTCACGCAGTGACAGAACGTAGTTTAGCTTGTCGTCGTCGTATTGGCTCGTGTATCGGCGTCGAGCATCTTGACTTGAGATCAGCTCGCCCGTGTACTCTCCAACATACTCCCCACTCTCAATCGAATCCGCAGCGTATATTCCCCAGCCTGTTGCTCGCTCGTATGCAACGTACATGCGGGCGGGGCAACCTCGAATAATGCGCCGAATGTCGTCGCAAGAGTCCGCGAGGCGGCTAGCTTCGTCGCGAGGGAGCGCATGCCGCGCCCAGGGAACTGGAACGTGGACGGTTGTTCGATATCGAAACGCAACAAGCTGTATGCACTCTTTGATCGATAAGTCTCCCTCCGGATTTGTCTGTGTCGGAATGGCGAATGTCTCGTGTCCTCTTGTGATGTCCTGAAGCAGATCATTGACGACCCACTCCACAACGACGTGTCTTGTCGCTCGATTGGTCTGCAGAAGCGGTACCAAGATGTTGTCCGCATCGACTCCGGACACGAAGTCGCTGTTCCGACGTAAGAGCACTTGCAGCGCCGCGCCAACGAGCGCACCATCACGATGCGTCACCCGCACGCGCTTGGCCATGACCGAACATGGAGAAGTGAAGGGAAAGCAGCGTTCTATTGAGGGGCTCCATAGTAAAACTCATAGAAGAGGTCCATGAGAGGTGGCTTGACGTAGTGGAAGGAGATGCTGTCGGGAGCACAGCAGTCGTCGCCGTTCTTCCATCCGATGCCATTGTGGTCGGAGAACCAGTTGTTCTCTTCGTAGATCGACTCGTAGACGGTATGGTCGAATGCTTCTTCGTCGTGAGGCTCGTAGTACAGGTAGCTGGTGTTATACTGGTGGAATCGCTCACGCTGCATTTCGTCGCGAGTGTCGACGGGCGTCACATTGTGGTGGAGCATACAGAACGAGATTGCCCAGTCATCTGGTACGACTTCGTTCGGGAGGCAGTAGTGCTCGTCGAATGACGCCTCCAGCTTCTTCAGATACGCCCAGTTCATTGCGTAGCCGCTCCCACCGGGCGTATAGTACAGTCCACCATGATCAATAGTTTCTCCTTTCACACGAAGCATCTCGGCAATGTTCAGGGGATGGTGCTCATTGAAAGGCTCGAACGGGCGCTGCATCTCCCACCACTGCAGCGTCATTCTGTGACCGAGGAGGATAGGCTCGCTCATTGGCAATCGCTGAACCTCCGGTGAGAGCAGGAACTTCTTGAGGTTTTCCATCAGCACGAACGTATCGTCGTCGCATTTAAAGACCCAGTCGAAATCGCCTTCGTCATACTCGCGCAGAAGGGTCTTGACAATCTCACGGTGTTTTTGCCACAGCGTTTCATGCAGTGGTGGGGCCGTGATCCGCACTGTTGGGATGTCAAGGTCTTCTTGGTCACTCATGAACACGATCTTATCGCACTTGGCGCCCCATGTACGCTTAATTGCAGGCAGACGCTTCTTGTGGTTCTCGTGATACGTGTTCACCCAGCAGAGCACATGCACGCGCGCCATGTCCGTAGGCGAGATCTCCTGCACCTGTGCGCGGGCGAGCGCTGCGTGGTTGCGACCCAGTCGCTCGATGAGCGCGGTACGGCCCATGGCGACCGTCAGCGCTAGCGGAAGCGCCAGCGCCAGCAGGAGAAGCAGCGGCGTCCGCGTGATCATGACGAGTGGGAAATGGGAGAGCAGATCGTCAGGCCGCATTCGTCGACTCAGGTATCTCTCCAGACGTCTCGCGTACGTATTTCGGCCAATCCCAGTTGATAAACATGTATTTCAACCAATCGTGATTCTGTAGCTCTTCGCTGACGTCACATGCACTGGAATGTATCGCACCCAAGCACCACCTCGATGTCGCCGACGTGTGAGCGCACATGGAGATCACCGAAGGACAGACAGCTCGACGACTTGGGGTCGCAGTTGATGCCTCCCTGGAGCTCAAGTCCACCAGCGGGCTCCTGGGAAACAAAGCGAGTTGTGTTCATACCAGACGGCGTTTGTGAATGGCTCAGGCAGAATCCACTTACAGGCAGAGACTTGAGAACATCTGTGCCGTAGAAACCCACGCGAATTGTCACGTTCCCGAAGTCCGAGCGCAAGTAGTAGAGACCAGCGAACGCAAGAGTCTACGCAGTCAGAGACGGTCCGTGAGAATGTGGTCAGACGGGTGGTTTGGTCGCCCAACTTACTTTCAGCTGGAGCTTGATGTTTCCAGAGGAGGATTCGACGTGTACACTGCCCCGTGGATCAATCTGCTGCATCGTGATGTCTCCAGCGACACTCGTGACCTCGAGACGCCCCATGAATGCGCTGTTACCGTCTGTGCGAAGGTTCGACGCGTAGATGTCTCCGTCTTCACTTTTGATCTCCACCCAGTTGGCAGCTATCGAGTCAGCATAGATTGCTCCAGAGACGCTGCTGGCATGCACGCGACTACGACCTGTTGTTGCTTGTCTGCACAAAGATCACCATTTGTCAAAGACGAAGAGGCATTCTCGATCAACTGCAAGATGAGCTTACCCTCGGATGGCCGAAAGCTCCATGGTACCGGCACCAGTTGCGAAGGTTGCATCACAATCGATAAACGCTACGTCTGCCACCGCAACCGCGCCCAGAGCTGAGTATATCCGACCTTTAGTCGCTACTCCGATGCCACTGCTTGCGTTCACCATCGAATGACTCAGCTCGATCTCTCCAGACGCCGATGCAAACATCAACCCTCCCACCGCGACAGAGAGCTCAGATGCGTTGATATTCGCTTGGTCTGTTGTGATTGAGACACCCTTCATAGTCAAAGCAGAGGCAGCTTCATCACCTCTTATATCAACTGAAGCATTGGAATTGATCATGACGTATCGAGAAACATCCGTAGGAAGATCGAGAGATAGTATCGAGCGTTGACATGAACCATCAAGCCACAGAAAACGGGTCACGTCAATAGGCTTGGCCTCGACAAGGAGTGCAGACCCGTTGGGCGTTCGAGTGTACGATCCATCCATGCTTTTACTACGCTCCTACAAGCCCCATGGTTAATACGAGACCGAATGGAACCATCGCACAGCAGTTCCACGTACTGCATTGCCGTATTGCTGTAGCCTCACGAACCCTGCTGTGTTGTTGTCATGGCTCAATCTTACAGACACCTCGCCTCGAATGAAACGGTTCGTGATCTTGAGAGTGGTGACTGCACTGATGTCCGGACTCTCATCGAATAGAGTGAAGTTGACATCCTGGACCAGTTTGCCCAATCTGTGGCACTTGGTAGCAAATACCACATTGGCGCACATGACTGCAAAGATAAGGGCTACACCCGCCACGAAAAGAAACGCAACGATCCGCATGGCAATTCGTTGACGCCTCTTAGAAGCTGCAAAGTACTCGTGCCATTCATGGCGTTGAAGCATGTTAGGATCGGCCTGGGCCGTGACTCCCGTCCGCATAGACGGATCGGAGATCGATGCTTCGCTGTTCTCTGTCACTAGTGACTCCAGTTTCCGCATGCTCTGCCGGTCGTGCGCAATTTGCCGCTTGATTCTTGTTGCGTGATGCATCAGGGTAACGCAAGCGCCAGCATTTTGAAACGTGAACAGTCCACTAATGATACCGACAAAAGCCACTGTCCGCAGATTGCTTTGAATGAGCTCAGCAAACTTGTCGCGATCGTAGCGAGCTTGAAATGTAGGTGGCAGTACAATTCGAGCTGCTTCCCAATGCTCGATAATGTACTCTTGAAGCTTTGCTCTCAACGCAAAGTAGGAGATCGAAAGACCAACAAGAAGCGTTGCCGTCATATATGAGAGTAATACGCAGATAGATAATAGACGTCGGTACTCGAACGTGCCACCAATGAACGAGAGCATCGCAATGGTAAGAAGCAACACACCGCATCCAAACACAATGATACCGGTATATGGCGCAGATGTTAGCGTTCCGGAGTCGACAATGTACTGTCCTCAAATAACAAGGAACATCGAAGAAA
>KE464113.1:26097-36853 GCA_000387445.2 Pythium aphanidermatum DAOM BR444 | reverse complement strand
ACGATTTCCAACCGACAACTGGTAAACGAACCCTGCGACCGAGAAGCCACTCAGACTACACTTCACTGGGCTCCGTCAAACTCAATGACATATGGGGCGAGCATATCCCTCAACTTCACGAAGAGAAGGTTTCTTCGACTCCACTAGGCGCAAAGCAGTCTGGTGCTCGTGAGCTTGTAGACACGATGGAGACAGCAGTTGCATCACGACACGTCATCATCAGAGCTGACCGTGGCGGATTCGACGCGGTGTCCCTAAAAGAAGTAATCGAAGCTCTTCAGGTGAGTGTCACAAGCAGATACTTGAGCTGGGTCTTGAGCTCATTCAGGATATGTGCGACTACAGGTGTTTGGTGCGATAGCATCGCTGCGTAACGAGTTCGCCTCCGATGGGGTATTATTCTGCACATTCTTCGAGCTGAAAGCCGCGATAGGAGCTGTCAAGCTATGGTTCACGAACTGCGTGACAACGTTATCAATACGGACCTCCGCGTGCTTCTCTTTGCCATATGAAACTCCGAACGACGTCAATTGCGCGACGGTGTTGGTTCAGCTTCATGGTGTCATGTTGTCCGGCACATTTAGCGATATGCGCCAGATTTGCTCTCGATTTGGTGAGGTTGCTAGCGTACTTGAGCGAGAATGTGAAGACCTCCAGACGCGGTCTAATCAGTACATCGTCGAGTTCAACGATTCCCGAGATGTCAACAATGCGATGGCTCACCTATCCGGGTCTATTCTTCCGAATGGGCTACTTGTGACGGTGTCGCGCTTCCACCCTCCGACACTCGATGCTGCCAAAGTGCACGTGTTCAACGAAGCCCTGCTGAAGCAACATGGTAAGTCCATTACCCGGCTACCAAATCGCCCAAAGAGCTACTCTGAAAGCACAACGATCGTTACATCTCCATCTTCGACTTCTTCTTCTCCCCTAAATGGCCCATCAGGAGCTGGAGGTGGCCGAGGTGAAGAAAATTTGTCTGATGTTGCCTTTAACGATTCTCGTTCCCCCGAACTCAATTCCGCTTCACCGCCTTTTATGCCATCGCTAAGGCTCTCAAGCGATACATGGCGAGTGCGTGAGCCAGCAAGACCACGAAGCAGCTCGGCGTTTGCATCGCTATCGTCTGGATCCTCGGAACCACTGCTTTCAGAAAAGGATTTTCCGACTGGAGCATTTATGGTACCCCCGTCGACTTTCAGCACTCAATACCGAGCCAAGGAGAGCTCTTCCCCGCCATTCTCTCACCCACCTCCGTTAAATCCACGTCCAGCAGCATTACGGAGTGGCAGTGATCCCGGCTTCCGTCACGTAAGCCATAACTATGCCAGCAGTAACGCTGGTAGTACGACCAGCAGTCTCGGTCGAAATGACCAAGGCACTGGAGAGTTTACCCTCTCGATTGAAAAGGTGATTTCGGGTGAAGACTCGCGCACGACGCTGATGATTCGAAACATTCCGAACAAGTACACACAGCAGATGCTGCTAGCCGAGATCAACGTGAATCACCACGGAAAGTACGACTTCTTCTATTTGCCGATCGACTTCAAGAACAAATGCAATATGGGTTATGCGTTTATCAACTTCATCGAGACCGACAGCATCGTACCATTCTACCAGGAGTTTGACTCCCAGAAATGGACGAACTTCAACAGCGAGAAAGTGTGCGCGATATCGTACGCGCGACTCCAGGGAAAGCAAGCCATGATCACGCGCTTCCAGAACTCAAGTCTTTTGGAGAAGCATGAGTCATATCGACCACTTGTTTTCTACAGTAGTGGGCCGAATCGTGGTAAGCCAGAGCCTTTCCCAACTCCCAAGCCACACCAAGGTCACTATGTGAACAGGAAACCGCACCACCACCATCATCAACATGCTTACGTGGTGTCTCAATCCGATGAATATTTGCTTATGCAAACCAGCCATTTGTACGCTCAGCAACAACAACTACAACATGCTGCAAATGTGTTGCACGGCCATGCTCTGCTCGCAAATGCTCACGCTGCAGCTGCTGCGATGCTGCACACCATGCCTAATCTCGGTATCTCGAGTCAATATCCGCCATCCCGTTCGTTCCAGTGTGAACCCACCTACCATCACCAGCATTCTAGCGACCGACGCTATGCCACAGCTAGTCCCTACACGACATCAGTGATGTCACTGCCTCGCGTTTCTGGTACACCGGCATACGGGGGCTACACCGCCAATTCTCCGTTTTCCCCAGCATCATCTTGATTGGTCCCACCTCTCAAGCGTCTTTTTTGCGACTTTCATCGTTCCAGCTCTTCTGTTCTTTTTGCTCTTATTCGCATCGCGCTATCTTGATTCTTTTTGTAACTTTGTACTCGTCACCATTTTGTTGATTGTAAACCAAAACAAACAATTCTTACTCTGAACACTTTGAGGTGCGTTCTTACTTGCTAAACAGGAAACGCAAGTCATCCTCTGTCAGACGACAGATGGCGCTTACGCTGGCCCCAACTGTGCCTTCGAAAATGAGCTGCTTCTTCTGCTGCAGCTTCAGGATTCGCTCTTCGATGGTTCCAGCTATGATAAATCGAGTTGCTTGAACGGGCTTGAACTGGCCAAGGCGATGCGTTCGATCGATAGCCTGGTTCTCAGCAGCAGGGTTCCACCACGGATCCATCAAGAAAATACTGCAGACCGTGAGTTAGTGGGATTTCCGTACACACGCATAATGCACTTACTGAGATGCGGTTGTGAGGTTCAGTGCCACACCACCAGCTTTCAGACTGATGAGGAAAGCGGTAACCGAATTATCTTCTCGGAATGCTCGAATCGTTCGATCACGCAAATCCATACTCATGTTACCTGAAAGCTTGACGCACTTGATACCACCGATGGTGAGACGGTGCTGAATGATATCGAGCATGTTCACGAACTGTGAGAATATGATTGCTTTGCCCGATGGGTCTCTTTGCTTCATGTGTTCAAGTTCTTGCATCAAGGCTTCGATTTTCGTGCTTGTCTGGAATGAATCAAGGTCTGAGATACGATGCAAGATACTGTGCTTGCTATACCGCTTCAGATCGACATGCGCGCGGTGAATAACTGGCTTGTGTGGATCAATGGCTTCATCTTCATCGTCGTCTATCTTAGGTGGCGAGAGATCGACCGTCAGAGGTTTATCACAATCTGGGCAGGTTGCAGCAGCACCATCAGGAAGCGACTCAACAAACTCCTTCACGCATTCTCTACAAAACACGTGACCACACGTCGCCTCAACAGGATCCTCAACATCCTCGTGGCAAATCACGCAACTTTGGTCACTAAGTACGTTGTCATCGTCTTCATCAACGACCGATACTAGAGGCTTCTCTTCAACAACAGGCCTCACGAACGTGGGTCCGTTGTGTACAGATGTGGGTACCGAGATCTGAAGCGCCGGATTTGACTTCGAATAAATGACAAGATATGGATGATCGACAGCTTGGCGAAGGCGGATGAGGAGGTCGAAGATATGCGCATAGTTGTTGAGTAAAGTTCCTGACGAGACGTAAGTGTTGAACTGTGCTTGACTCTGCGTATATATGGCTTGGTAGAAGTCATTCTCACGCTCATCGAGGCGATCTCGACGGACTCGAATCAGCTTCGGTGGTAAAGATATATCGTCAGCGCGGCCCTCCTTCGTTCTGCGCAGTAAAATCTAACAGCGCTAGTTGTGAGGGACTATAACACTCAGATACACTGATATACTCACGTGTTGAAGTAACTCGTTTTGAAGTCGTAGCATCGCCACTTTTCCTTCGGCAACATAACCATAGCTCTGAATAGGTATAACAATTTTCTTGTTGAAGTAAGAAAAATGATGCATTGCAGGATGCGGACACAACACGCATTTCCCTCCTGGAAAGCTGCGGACTACACGTTAAGTCACTCTTTACTATACACGGGGCAGGAATACTTACTTGAAGTCGAGCATCTGGCACTCGCATTTACTGCAATGGTAATACGCGTAGAATTTGATTTGCAAGAAGCGGATCAAAGAAAAGAGCTCGCCAATACGGTTCTGAAGAGGTGTACCTATGGCAGCAACAAAGCGTCAGCAGTTATCAAGCATAGGACCTATACAATGCACACGAACCTGTTAGACACCATTTGTAGTCAGACTTCAGTTCGAAAACTCCACGCGCCGTGTTACATCGGCGATCTTTGATGTAATGGGCTTCATCGAGAACAATTCGCGTCCAATGAATCTGATGCATTGGCGATTTGCCTTTCATTGTTTTCTGCTTGGCCGTCTCCTCAACATAATCGTCTTCATCATCCTCTGATTCCTCTTGCTTCTTCCCTCTTTTCTTTTTTGCAGGAACCTTGCTTTTCACATTCTTCTTCAAATCATCGTCACTACCATCACTCTCTTCACCTGCGGCCTTCTTGCCTTTCTTCTTGGTTTTTTGTCGGTCCTGTAGCGCTGTTTTCTTTGCGTTCGGTCCACAAAAGTACTTGTTGTGCAAGATCAACTTGTCGGGTAGATATTTTTTCTTGCAGTATTTGCAAGGTACCTTCTCCCATCCGAGGGTCTTGCGGACTTCATTCTCAATGATTGAATATGTCGTCAACACAATATCATATGACGCAATTTTTTCCACTAGATCCATCCGCTTCGCGCCGTGATGGACATAAATCGTGAGGTGATTCCGCTCAACAAATCGTTCGATTTCACTCTTCCATTGCATGACAGCGACGACTGGACAAACTACAAGAGTGCCTCCTCTGATGAGCGGCTTGAACGCTACCTTCTGAGAGCGCCCCTTCGACTTCACATTATTCGAATCATCAGGGAGTTTAGTTGAGCTATCACGAGGATTCTCAAGGATGAGAGATATCGCCTGAATTGTCTTCCCCATGCCCATTTCATCTGCGAGAATACCACCCTTGTAGTCACTTTGTTCCTGTGCTGTCATCCACGCAAGTGCTTCTCGCTGATACGGAAGAAGAGCGGCAGTGAGATGTGGAGACGGCTCCTTTTCAGGCATCCGTGTCTTTCGTGTGTACTGATCCTCCGATAACTCTCTTCTCTCGTCGAGAAGTCCAAGCTCCGCATTCTTCTTCATGTGTTCTTGAACCAGCGTCTTATCTTTCGGCTGCAGCGAGCCAAATCCTCGGATGGGTTCATCTGGTGAGTTGCTGTTTGAAGTATCCTTTGAAGTATCCGATTCCCCGTTCTCTGCCTTGAAACTGGTTTCATTCAAACAAATCTGTGTACACTCCAGATGCTAGACAATGATACGTTTTGAGTAAGCAGAACATTGCGAACAGGGCTACCGCTTGAGATACATACCTTGAAATAAGTTGTGATTCCAAACATGGAGTGCTTCACTCGGATGCCGACTCGAAGAATGCCTTTCGGTAACTTCTGCTCGCAACTCTTGCACTGTTCATACATCCGATCAGAATCGGCTAACCTTCCACAACCATCACACAACGTACACTGGCGCGGCCGTTTGGAGCGTACTCGATCCGATACGATGGGCCTGTGTAAACTTCATCTTCATCGCTGCTTCCTTGCGCATTTTCAACATCACCTTCAGGTGACTGGGAAACCGTTTGGTCATCCGTCGTCGACCCAGTTTTGTTCTTTCGGGGCGCTTGCTTAGTTTGCTTTCGAGCCGGCGCTTTCTTGACCCGCGGTTGATGTGGCTTCTTACGTGAAGGGAGCTTGACAGGTGGCTCGAACTCGTCATCTGTCGCACTGAGTTGTGTGTCGTCGTCATCGGCGCCATCGGACGAGCCTGATACGGAGAAATCACTGTCATTCTCGTCGTCCTTCTCGCTTGCACCATCTTCTTCCTCGTCATCACCGAGCTCATGTCGAACGCTAGCTTTACTCTTTGCATTCACCTTTGATCGCGCTGCTGCTCGGCTCAATCTCTTGAACGCAAGTTCCGGTTCCTGTACTTTGACAGATTTGCGGGGCGCCTTCGCTTTCACTTTGGCTTTCGTCTCTGTCGGCTTCTTTCCTGCTCGAGACTTCACTTCCTTTACCAATGGCTCATCCGACTCACCAGCCCCATCCTCTTCTTCACTTTCTTCTTGAATTCGCTTGACTAGCTTGGCTGCGCGGCGAGTTTTGGTTTTCCGGTTCGTCTCCTCTTTCTCCACTTTCTTCTCCAAATCATCCCCACCCACAGCAGGATCTCGTCGTCGCTTCTTCACTACCGCGGTGTCTTTCTTCTCTTCATTTGTACATTGTGAGCACTCCCATGTTGTGTCCGCACCCGGACGTCGACGCAGCGGCGGCGAGTGGCACGCCAAATGATACGTCTTGGCACACGCGGCGCACACCACCGTCACACGGGCATTGACCTGCGCACACACGCAGCACTGCGCTTCCTGGACGGCGTCATCTTCCTCCTCGTCGTCATCCACCGTCGCCACGACGCGTCGCGAGCCGCCGCGCGCCATATCGTGAGTTGAAGTTGCCGGAAACCGCTGGTAGGGGGGCAAGAACAGCACTGATGCCAGCGGAAGCCTTGGTGCAACCCACGAGACCATCACTCTGCACGCATTGACGTGTTTTAAACAACCCGTGTTGGCGGGCTGACCGATCCAAGTGGGACCTGTTGGCGCGCATTTCCATTTAACGTAAACTAGTAGGATGAACTGTGGAGCTGTGTACGCCCAGCACTTCGATCTCAAGTATGGAAGCAGCCTCGATAGCAGCTCCTGGGAAGTCGAGGTCGATGAGATGACTGGTAGGTTGAGCAGCACTCTGAGTGCTGTCGGGAAGGACGACTGGAAGTGACAGAAAAAACTCTGGAACGAGCTGGTCACTGATGAGGATGCACTGTTTGACTCAGTGAGTCACCTTCTCGCGGCCAGGTCATCGAATAGTCCCTATTAGTATGCCAATCAACTGCAGGGTTGTATCTTGCCCTCCAGGGTACGAGAGTTCTCGTATCAAACGAGATTGCATTCATATGAACTACTTCCATGCCTACGTCTCGGATTTAAGGGGTCGATTCATAAGCAGATCCTGCAAGTCTTCCCGCTTGATTTGGCCCTTGAGCATCGCATTCACGGCACGGAAGATGGGCAGATCAATGCCGCACGTCTCAGCAAAGTACACAGCGACCTCAGCTGTGGGGACGCCCTCCACGGTCGTCTCTTTCAAGATGTCTTCAACTTTCTCACCTTTGATAATACGAATACCACACGTGCGGTTTCGAGACAAGCTGCCAAAGGCGGTCAGCATTAGATCGCCAATGCCAGACAGGCCCGAGATCGTGATGGGTTGCCCGCCCATGGCTACACAGAGCTTCTGTAGCTCGAGCGAGCTTCGAGTGACGTAAGCTGCGAGTGTATTGATGCCGTAACCAGCGCCTTCGATCATACCAGCACCAATCGCCAGAGGGTTCTTGAGTGCACCGCCCAGTTGCACACCAATGATGTCTTGTGAACTGTAGATGCGGAAATCGATGGTGGAGAGAGCACGCTGCACATACACGGCGTGATAGAGGTACTTGGAGGCCACGACGACAGCGGATGGTGTGTTGTTCATGAGCTCGAGAGCGAACGACGGACCAGACAGGAAGCATAGCGGCTGGTCCCGACCAAGCGCTTCGAGGATCGGCACCGAAAGCAGCTGCTTGGTCTTCAAGTACAAGCCCTTGCATGTGATCACCAGTAAGGCATCTCGTGGGATCACATCCTTGAACCTTTCAAGGAAGTCCGGGGTCAGCTGTGCTGGCAGGCACACAATAATGATCTTGGCATCTTGTGTCGCGTCGGCAACGCTTGTGGT
The DNA here is from genome assembly GCA_000387445.2 of Pythium aphanidermatum DAOM BR444. Lineage (NCBI taxonomy): Eukaryota > Oomycota > Peronosporomycetes > Pythiales > Pythiaceae > Pythium > Pythium aphanidermatum. The sequence continues at coordinate 29,085 of KE464113.1, read as the reverse complement.
CGCCGAAATGAGCGGTAGCAGCTCATGCTCTGGGAAAACACGCGGGTTCCGACGTGTCGTATTGATAGCCTCGACAGTTTCGCGGTCGCGCGCATACAGCACGACATCGTGGCCGCGACGCGCCGCAAGCGTGGCCATGGCCATGCCAAACGCTCCTGCCGCTAACACGGCCACCTTGACCTTCTCCACATCGGCGGTAGGGAGCCCGGCATTAGTGGCGCCACTGGCGACGCCTGAGCTGAGGAACGCTTCCATCGCGGTGATCGAGACACGGTGAGTCGCGGAATGGTGTCCGCACTCCATAACGGCGAAAGGAGCCGGTGATAGGAGGGAAGGATTCGAAATTTTTGGTGACGACGACGCGTCACGCTTACAGTGGCTGTGCAAGTGACGACCACCCTCTGAAAATAAATCGTAATTTACGATTGGTTTCGAAAGGTTCATTTGATAAGAACACATCGTGCGTTGGTTCAATAGACGGCCAGTAAACGGGTGGTGAGGGTGAGCTGCTGGTGTGGGTCGCACCGCGTCAGGGATCGAGGTCATTCCAGTTGACGAAGCATCCAGAGGACTGCAAACGTTGTGGCCATAGTGGTGCATGGGCCTGTCGTCTCACGTCAGGCGTCATGCGTGTGTGACGTAGTGCTCTTCCTGATGATGACGATACCACGAGTCTAATCGTTCCAGCACGCTGCGCTTGCCGCGGTGTGCCCGTATCTCGCATCTCGGAGCGTGCCTCAGGCACGTGCTGATCGCTCAATCTTCTCGCTGAAGGGAAGAATTTGTTTCCTTGTATAATTGTATCGGCTTGGTTGAGCGCCGCCTCCTCTTCGGAGAAGGCGTGGGCCTCATGGGTACGCTGCGCTTTTCGGAGCGCAGTGCGCCACGACATGTGAGTGTTGTGGCTGGCCATTGGTTTTCAATGGTCCAGTCACGCTCCCAGTCGCGCGTGCAACCGAGCCAAGACGAAACCAAGCAAGCATCATAGTACATGGCATTGCGTTTTTCCTCCATCGCGGCCGTGCCTCCATTAGCGTGCACATTCCCCACACAATCGTTGGTCTAGATATTTGGAGCATTTCCCCACTGTTGTAGACGACTACTACGAGTGAAAGGTTTAGCATTTTGATAGTGTCACTATCATCCGTTGGTTTCCGGGCCAGAAAGCACACAATCGATATGTCACTCTTTTGGGGTATCCGTTGGATGAGCTCGGTGAAGTCAGCCCAAAAGGCACTCGGTCATCTCATCCGCCTGCTTGATCATGAGCGCGCGTCCTCGCTCGTACCAGCGCCTCCCGCAGGCCGAAGTGGCATCCACACCAGGCGCGTCCTCTGTCGATTCTGCCCACGTCAGCGCGTCGTCGTTTGAAGACGATGGGAGCGCTGACGATCGCCTCGAAGAAGTCAGTGACCACGACTTTGGTGATGATGATGATGACGAGCATGACGCCCTGAAGAAAAAGAAGAAGACGCGCGCGCAGCGTGCAGCGCTGTGGAGCACCAAGATGCATGCGCTGCTGTGGGTCCTAACAGCAGCCGTTGTCGCATACGCGATTGACTTTTTCCATGTCATTTTCAACGATCCACGAGTCAGACGGTGAGTGACACAACGACTCTCATTTGAGTGGTATTGCCATCACATTGTACTCAATTGTTGTGATTAGTGGCTACTTCCAAGTTGGATTGTTCTGTTTCGGAATCAACACGTGCATCACTTTCTATCTGGCAATTTACTTGCCTTACATAAAGCACATCACGCTCGAGTGGAACGTGTACTGCCCCCGCATGATTCCAACGGCGACCATCGTTGGCGTGATTGCATCGTTCTCGTTCGTGTGCGCATTCTGGCCCATATGGGGTCTTCTGACGCCTGGCTTGTTGCTGCTTTTCTTCATCGGATCGCTCATGACTGCGCATTTCCTGCCATCCATATAGCTTTCTCCCAACTGTATCCCTAATAATCGAAACGATGCATGGTTTTTAATGAATGAATGCAATTAAATAGGGGCATGTGATGTTTGACAAACAGATGAAGTAGATCTATCGCACGAGACACTCGTACCCGCACACATTGCACCCCATGAGCAGCGAGTCGGTGACTTCGTTCTCATCATCCATGTCCGAAACAACAGCGAACGTCGGATCAGCATGACAATGATCACTGCAATCATGCAAGGCAGATTAGTATACACGCTTTGCATCATAGAATGAGAGTCATGGGTTCATACCGATGTGTCATGAAGGCATCCGAGATTTTTTCTTGCAAATCTTCCAGTGCACCGTGAAGGTTATTCTAAACGAGAAAGTGTCAGAGACTCACCATGATAATACAGATCTAGAAACAGCAGTACGCACCTTCACTCGAAATGAGAATCCGCATTGGCATGAAAGGATTGCAGTCGACATGTCGTGGGAACTTTCTGTGAGCGAGCTCATCTTGCATATCGGACACAGTACGTGGACTCCAGTGCCATCTCCAGCCGAGCTAAGACCATCATACATGGCTTCAGCTTCAGCTGCTGCTGCCATGAGCGCTTCTTCATCATCTTGTGAGTGCCCATCAAGATCGATCCCTGCGAGCATGGCAGCGAGAGAGGCCTCTTCAAACTCGACCATTTCCTCTGCTAAGCGTTCGTCTTCGTCATCAGCATCCCACTCGTACTGAAGCTCATCTTCAAGAGAGTGAAGAATATCAAGATAATCTTGCTCCGACAGCTTGCCCTTCAACATTAGGTCTTCAATCGTGACCAGCTCTGCATCGTTGTCTTCGTCATCGTAGTTGTCCCGCTGGAGATCAAAGACTGGGTGACGTGAGTTCCTGCTTTTGGTCATTCGTCGATTTCTGCCCTCACGCTGTTCCTCACGGAATACGAGGCGCTTCATCTCGTCCGCAATATTGGCGTCTGGACTTCGTAACTTGGCCATCAGCTCGAGACGATTCGCCTTGAGGCGCTCCATACAGCGCTGGCGCAGCTGGTCCTTCCAC
>KE464113.1:0-19229 GCA_000387445.2 Pythium aphanidermatum DAOM BR444 | reverse complement strand
CACTTGTTGCTGACGCTCTTCTTCTTCTTTTCTTCCTCTCTTTCTTCTTCTTGTTCTTACTAGATGACGTAGACGGTTGCTGCTGTTGCTGTTTCTGGTCGCGCTGTAGCTCCGCAATTTCTTCTCGCAGCAGCTCGGCCTGTACCGCGAGCGAGTGCTGCAGTGCGGCTTGGTAGGCGCTTTCTAGCTGCTCATAAAACGATCCAAATGGTCAGTAATCGCTTATCCTCGCTGTGATTCTGTTGCTCATATGTTACCTGTTCTCGGAACTTGATGGCAAGCACCTCCAGCAAATACTCCTGCGCGAGATGAGACGTGTTGGCGCCAGGGCACTCGGCGTCTTCGTCGTCGTCATCGTAGCTGCTTTCATGGCTATCGTCTGTAAACTCGAATGTAGGACGAAGCGCTGCCACGTAGCTACTGAACTGCTCGCCACAGCGGATCAGGTCCATGATGAACTCCGAGTGGTCCTCCCGAATAATAATATATCGCTCTTCTTTTTGAATCAACCGCAAGATCTCGTCTTCCTGCCGCTTCCCAACCTCGAGCGCTGCGAGATACTCGTCTGATAGTAGTTCGTTGCTCGTCGCTTTGATTTCGTTGCTCGCTCGGCGGAACTCGTCGCCTTCTAACTCGTACTTGAACACCACTTCTTCTTCTTCTTCTATCAGTACGTCGTCACCACCGAGCAGGTCGTCTTCAAATTCGTGATGATGGTGGCGACAATGGTCACCCTGGCACTCGTCGTCATCATCTTCTTCTTCCTCTTCCTCTTCTTCTTCCTCCTCCTCGTCATCATCTTCGTCATCTTCGTCGTCATCTTCGTCACTCAGGAACGGCGGGAAGACGCTGAAGACGTCTTGAAGAGACCGACTGCCCGCCCGTTGGCGCTCGAGATCTTCCCACTCGGCGAACACATTGTCGTGGCATTCACAGCACAAGTTCTGTCGCACGAGGTACTGGTCCAATGCAGTAATGTACACGTCACGGTGGATGCGGAGCAGTGCGCGCTTGGCCACAGGTGGGAGGTCCTTCCAGAAGTTGATGAGCTCCTCGCGAGTGTACCCCCTCGTCTTCGCTCCATGGGTACTCGGCGGCTTGCTTGCGCTTGGACGCCCACCTGCCACTGGCTGTTGCGCGTCCATCTGTCTACGCACACGTGCCGCATTCGATCGCATCGTCTTGGAGAACAGCGACTCGCCATGGGGCACACTTGGTGCCGCATACCACGGCGTTCTACTCCACCACGCCTTTGTCAGTCCTTCACTCACTCACACACACTCACACACACACGACACTCCTCTCTACGCACCGATACTTCTTGGCTAGCATATACCCTGCAGCGCGCCGCAGCATCTGGTGGCGCCGCAACAGGAAGTCCCTCTCCTTGGCGGCGTCCGTGAACGTCGTGGTGGTTGTCGTGCCATTGGCCGTCGTTGTGACCGTGGTCTGCACGCGCTGCACGTGCGTGGCTGTGCTGCGACTGCCTCTGCGCGTCATCGCCCGCTCTTCTGCCCTTCCGTCTCGCACAGACACACACAGAGAGACACTGCGATGCCCCTAATGCTGCCGGCGGGTTCCTTCCGAGAATTGGTTGCATGGGGCGAGGACCCAAATGACGACCAGGTAGTCATCACTACTCTCTGCCGAGACTACCCGGTAGTCGTGGAACTACTCCACGTCTGTTTTTTTATCACGAAACCAGCCACGTCGGATAAACACAACTACAACCTGCCATGCACTGGACCACCCAAATTTACACGATAGACTCTATAGAGTAAAAAAATACTCATGTAGCCCCCTTCCATGGAAACGCCTCAACTGCATCATCATCATCATCCGAAGCGACCGCCTCCTCTGTATGCGACCATGTCGAGTCTAGCGGCTGCACAGGCGGATGGATACTACTACCCGAAGGAGTGGCGACCGGAGCATGGCTCGCTCAACCAGTTTCGTGGCTCGCATCCGCTGGGGAAGCGCGCCAAGGGCGACGGTGTGCTGGTCATCCGCTTCGAAATGCCATTCAACGTCTGGTGTCTGCACTGCGATAGGCACATTGGTCGCGGCGTGCGCTTCAATGCCAAGAAGAAGAAAGTCGGCATGTACTTCACCACGCCACTCTACGAGTTCCGCATGAGCTGCGCGACGTGCAAGGGCGAGATGGTCATCGAGACGGACCCAGAGAATCGCACGTACAAGCTCGTGAGTGGTGTCAAGAAACAGCACCAAGCCAGTGATGGCGCTGATACGCGCGAGTATGAAGAGGAGATGGGAGTCGAGCGGCTCAATGACCCAGAAGTTGGTCAGTTGGTAGCGGAAGACGCGTTCTATAGGCTTGAGCATGAACAAAACGACAAGAAACGCGCCGAAGAACGCGCGCGAGGGCTTGCAGCTATCGTACAAATGCAGGAGAAGCAGTTCAAGGACGATTATGGCAGTAACGCTGCGTTACGGGCGCAGTTCCGGCAGAAAAAGAGACATTTACAGGGAAACTCCCATCGAGCAGAGGCACTGGGGCTCGGTATCACACTGTTGGACGCGACGCAAGAGGACGTGGCCCATGCCAAGGCGGTCGTGTACCAGGACACTCGAGGCCATGCTCAGCGTCGCTCTGTGCAAAGCGGTTGTAAGCGAAAGGCGGATCAGACAGAGGACACATTCCGGTACTTTGGGGACGACAAAGCGTCCAAGTTGCATGTGCTATCAAAGCGAAAACGAGATGCTTCGAAGCCAATGGCATCACTCAAGAATACGGCTTCGACTGGTGCTAGAAGACCGAGAAAAGGCCCGGTGATGGCGCGTGCGAAGAAACTGCTAGCAAACAGATAGTGAAGACAAGTAATCCGTCCACATTTCACAACGTCATGAGCTGCTTTTAGTGGAGTCCGGGATTGGGACTCGCTACGACTGCGACGGTACTGGTGTAGGCACCACAGCAAACGAAGTTGGTCCTCTCGTTTGATCCATGGCACTCGAGTGCAAGGTCTGATGCATTACAGTAGCGCAGTTCACTCCATCGTGGATCAATATATTACAGAATGAAGCAGAGCATTTCTAACTCATCCACCGCAGACTTTGACTGCGCCAGTTCAATTTCCATGCGACGTAGCACTGGTCACGTGCGTGGGCCTCCAACAAACGGAAGTACGTGAGAGTGAGGCGAACGAAACGAGGATGAGATCCACATAGTGACGACGCTTCTCACACACACATTCGGATCACATCAAACCACAAGAACTTTGACTACAGTCTTCAGTATTCAGAAGCGTTACAAGTCGACAACTGAACATCAGAGGCACCGGACACTGATAATGCTATTTGGACAGACTCCGATCATCAGACACGAGTACAACGGACAACGATGGAGGACCAGCTCGTCCAGGATACGCGTGAACAGTGTCTACTGCAGCGCAAGCAGTCAGAATCGCACAAGAGACCAACATCGTGCTGGGAAAGATAGCGTACGACCTCACATCCTCCCACAGAGTTTGCTGCCGAGGGTGCCAAACGGGATGGTGTCTCTAACTACAGAAGACCTCAATTCTCTGAGCAGTGCGGCCCAGGCCACCACAACTGACTCGTAGTCAGGATGTCCTAGGCTCATGAATCATCGTGACCAGCGATTGCGCAGTCTTGCTCTAAACAAAGGGCATCATCCACACGATCGAATTGTGCAATCCACTCAGTCGGAAGATGGCGTCCCGTCTTGGTGTGCGCAAATCTCAAATGCCGTTTTTCAAGTTGTCCTAGGAGCATCACAGGACATGTTGCACTCCCCATGTCCTCCAAAATCAGGCATCTAGCCACTCGATCGCTTCCACTTTATCACTGCGAAAGAGTCGTTCCATGTCACCAGGAGAGGTGTGGGTGTCTCATGCGAGGCTCAAGGACCGGAAGAACGCCTGCCAACTTGGAACGCCAATAAACAAAACGAAGGCCAACGTGAGTCCGTGTCAAACTTCGAGCAACTGGCACTCAGCTTCCAGACCTTCAAGCTGTACAACCCGCTCACAACACGTGAGTCAATTCTCCGCTATCCAAATGGTGCTCACATGAACCGCACGTTCGTGAGAATAGGGAATAATTGCTAAATGCACGGCGTCCGACGTCCCGATCAACGCTCGTTCCAGCAGCCGTGGGACCCAGTTTTTGGATCTCCAAGATTCGGAGAAGGTCATCAGGCGTGGGAAAATTGACACAGGCTTCATGCCGTGCCAATTCGAAGAAGCTGTCATCTGAGTCAATGCGCTCTCGTGAGCTCCTCGCGCAATCTCGAAGAGTTGATCTGACCACAGCAACAAGACGTGAAAATTATTATTTCCACGCTATTGAAGTCTTCTCGTTTATGCATTAGTGGAAGGTGTGATGGCAGCACACTGCCTTCGAATCGAAGGCTTCGATTTCTCACGAAGTCTCGTTTTTGATGGCGTCCTCAAGTGAATTCAACTGCTGGCTTATACACAGAACATGCGACTACATGAAAGAAGCGATAGTCCTGGTCCAGGACTCCCGGATACGCGTGGGAGCATCATCAACTTCATCCATGTAGGCAAATGTCCATGCTGAGCTCTCAGAAGCTCGCTGGGGTTCTCGGCCTGACAAGAGAGAAGACGCTCTCATTTCCCAATCTTCTGGCCAGCACAAGCCACCCAAATGCCAGTTTCCGATAAGAAGGTCGTGCTGATCACTGGAGGCAACTCTGGGATCGGCTTCCAAGCCTGCCTCAACATCGCCAAGAAGGACAACTACCATCTCATTCTGTCTGGTCGAAACGCTCAGCGCGTGCATGAAGCAGCTGAACGTGCGCGAGCAGTAGCCGCTTCATCGACGATTGTAGAGGAAGCCATTGTCGACCTGTCGAACTTGTCGGCGCTTCAAGAGTTCTGCTCGACACTGAAAGCCTGAGATGATATCAAAACCATCTCCACGCTCGTGTGCAACGGAGCCATCACGAGTAACACAAATGGATTCACCACTGATGGCTACGAGGCGATCTTCGGCGTGAACCACTTGGGGCATTTCTACCTCGTGAAGCAGTTGCATGGTGTAGTCGAAAGAGTGGTCGTTGTATCCTCCGAGACGCATGACCCCGAGGAGAACACGCCGATGCCAAACCCAAACGTATACGACTTCGAACAGCTTGCCTATGGGTATGAACTGTACGATGGAGGTGCAGCGTACACGACATCGAAGCTGTGCAACTTGCTCATGATGTACGAGTTCATGCGTCGCCATCCAAATGGTCCTCAATGGCTCGCGTTCACTCCTGGATACACTCCCGATACGCCCGCGAATCACATCCACGACGACATCTCTGTGATCATAGCCAAGTGCAAGGCAGCCGGTATCACGATCAATACCAGCGAAGCAGCAGGCGCGTTCTTGGCCCGGCTTGCTGTCGAAGATATGACGGAGAACAATTGGAATCAGGGCGACTACATCCGCGTGAATGCGGTTTACAAGACGTCGACGCAAGCCCAGGATGCAGCACTTGCGAGTGCGTTGTGGGAAAAGTCGGAGGAGCTTGTCAAGCGTGCTGGAACCAATTAGGAATAATGGACATGGCAAGCGCCTGGTGAGAGTCAATGGCTGTAGTGATATCAGGTTTGATCTATAGCCAACCCAAGTCTTCCTAATCACTTCCACTCGTTCTTCCTGATGATGAGTTACAACTACTTGACTATGTATTTTCAAACGCATGTGAGAGCTCCTGGAGGAGACGTGCGTTATCGTGCTGAAGCTGAGCCAACTCGGTCCAGTCGTGATGAAGATCTATGAAGCGAGTGAGCACTCGCATGCAACTCACCACGAGCAGCAGACTCGCGATGGCTCGAAAGCTGCCTGGTTGGCTCATCACCTTCATCAAGAAGGGAAGCGCATGGGTGTAGAAGAGCTGAACGACTCGGATTGCCACTGGCTGACAGCTCGCCACTTTGATTCTCAGGTCGATGAGCGCCAAACGGAGGACCTCACTCCTGCTTGCGTACGAGACCTCGCTACAGCGTGTCGCCTGTCCCACAACATCCGCTTGGCTTTCTACCACAAAGCAATCGACGCTCTCAGTCTCGGTCTCGCTCGAATTGTTCTCCGGGTCGGTTGGTGTGGTTTCGCGGTCAAGCACACGCTTCATATCATCGGAACTGCCTTCTAATGCACCGTCATCTTCGAATAGACGCATAGAGTGGAAGGGAATCAGTGCGTTCACATTTGTGACGTCTGTTGGTTGGTGTCTCAGTCGTTCGAGGGCCTTGGCCGCTGCTCCGCTCAGCATCGTCATCGCCTTGGACACATTCTTCACGTAGTCGTTCACCATCAACTCCATTGTCTTGGCTGCGATCGTGGACGTCTCGCGTAGTGTCACGAGCATATCCGCTCGTTGTGTGGCTTCGTTCTTCTCCATTGTCTCCAGTTGTGAACGAAGCTCCATGACTTCTCTTTCCAGTACTGCTTGCTTTGGTGACGCCGGTGCCGAGGCAATCAGGTCAATTGATGGAGAATTACTCGGACTGACGCCCATCATGTCACCACCGAAATCGAGCTGCAAACTCTTGGCTTTCATCAACGTCTTCTTGGGGCTTTGGAGTTGCTTACTCCATGCGGCGACAGCACTCCGCAGTCCAAACGTACTCAAGCCGACTCCCATCATTAGAGCCGTCTCGGGACTTGACGTTGAGTGACACGATGGCTGTCCCTGAGCCATGCGTCCTAGCTTTTCTCGGAGTTTCGAGCGGTGCTGGTGCACCACTTTCTCCGTCTCCTGCATCGACTCAACAAGCTCTTTGTAGATGGTCTCTTGCTTCTGCTTCGAGAACCGCAATGTGCGACCAATGGGGTCGGCGAGATTCACCAAGAGCTGTTTCTGGGCCACTACAAACTCCCAGAACGTGGTCGACTCTGGTGACGTCGGACTGGGGGACGCCGTACCAAAGACGCTACCGAGAGCCACAGCCGAGTGCGTCTTTGCGATTGCCTGCAGCCGCTTGAGCATCGACTCCTCCACAGCCAGCAGCTGGACGAAGGCTCCGATCATCCAGCTGGTCGCTTCAACGTGGGCGTCGTAAGTCTGAACCACCTCCTCGTACGCCACTGCCTCGCCAGCCAAAAGACAAGCAGACATGCCTGTCTTGACAGCATTTGAAAGTTCCACCAGCACACGCTCGGCGTGACGAGCAAACACCTCCAAGCACCGAGTGATGAGCCCATGCACCACCGCTTGCTGTTGGTCGTCCGTCAACTGCAGTTCCTCAAGTCGCTGCTTAGCCACTGATCTCTCTCGGTCTCGTTGGCTCTGCAGATCCCGAACCAACGCGACGGCACTTGCTTCCTCCTCGCCTTCTTCACCTGGCATCTCACAGCCACCTGATTGATCAGACTCCGGCTCTTGGTTCGAAAGTGAGCGGCTTCGAAGCGGTCGCTCTACCTCCTTTGTATCGCCGCTACTCTGCTCTTTGATCTCACTGAGTAACGCCGTGTGAAGCGTCTTCTCGTTACGCACAGCTACGTCGATCTCGGCCAGGATCTGGCGCGTTTGACGATGCTGCTGCTTCTCAAACGCCTCCAGTGGCATCACTACTGTGCTGCTGAGCTCCGTTACGATGGCACCCTGCGCTCCCACCACGACTGCTAATGCCTTCTCCAGTGCTCCAACCACTCGCCCGAGCATGTCGTCGTCCGAATTGGTCTTCTTGGCCGACGAAACCAGCGGAAGCTTGGCCAATTCAGCCGCGCGCTTGTCATGTGCATGTGCGAGGTCTTTGACAAGCGTCACGACTGCACGGAGCTCTTTCAGCTGCACTCTCACTCGATTCTCAACGACTCCGACGGTCACCACAGCTCCTCGTGATGCTGCCGTATCCTTCCCCATGGTTTGTGCCCCTCCTCCAACAGATCGAAGTGGTGTTTTCGCCAACGGACAGACTCTTCTCATGCGCTCATGCACATGCGACCTGCCACCTCTGCGGCGTCACGCCACACATGCTCCCTGCCTCTTGGGATCTCTCTCTCTCTCTTTCAGCAATAAATAGATGCAATACACATCGAAATCCGTCAAGAATACTCGAGTCTGCACCCTCGTCGTCCTGCATCTCGCCTGCCTCACTCTTCATGTCGTCGGTCAGCTTTCATCTTAGCGAGGCGATGTTCTGCCTGCTGTGAAAGTGCTGCTGTACTCAGCTGCATCGGCACGTCTTCACTTGAAGGCAGTAGTCGCACGAGTTTGAGAATCCACTCTTGAATTTTCTCGGCATCCCACGTTTTCGGATGGGGTCTACCCACCCACTGCAGATCATCCAGGAAGGTTGCGATCAGTTCGATCTGGAAACGCCTACAGCAGCCCCACATCGTCAATATCCTCCTGACAATATTCAGGAACATCCATCGATACCTGGGGTTCTCTGTCGCTGTGAACCGACGTAATGCATACTCGACTGACTCGAGGGCTGAACTCACGGGAAACGCCGGTGCCTTCACGCTCCACGTCAGCACCCAACGCCACGCCAACCGTAGTCGTGTCATCGTGAGGGAAGCAAACGCGGTGGAGCGGTTCAGCTGCAGCCACTGGAGTCCACTCTCCCATGATACAGATCCACGAAGTGCCGTCGCTGTCTCTTCGACAATCTCACGGATTATCCTCCGTTCTCGTGGGCTTGTAGTGCCGTGGACAAGTGACTCGAACCAGCCAACGAGCACCACTGCATTCTTCCAGTCCGTGGTCATCACGTTCTCATCAAGAAGCGTGTCCATCGCACACTGTACGATCTCGCTGTGTTCGACCATACCAATAAACTCCATCCACTCGATAGCTTCATTCCGATTGGAAGTCAACGCTTTGGCTACGTGCTGTAGTACGAATGATCGCTTCTTTGGTGTCCAAGCCACAACACAACCTCTTGAAAGAAGACTCTGGGGGATGAACGATAGCAGCGAGCGACCGAATGCCTGGGCATCGCCTCCGTCAGCGTCACGAATGTGACTTGATACCGTGGTCACTAAGCTCCTGCTCCTGGTCGTTCGGATAAAGTCTCGTCGTGAAGGAAGACGCGTCCAGTCCATGAACGCAGCGTACAACTGGGCCGGGTATTGCTTCGTGTCATACGACAAGCCAACAAGCTCTTCTACTGGAACAAAGGGCGCTTCGTGAACGAGGAAAAGCCACCGATCCAGCTACATGACGATCCGTCAGCGACAGTTTGCCATGGCGTTTCTATCCCAGAGAACCTCCCACCTGCTCGCTCCATACTCCCAAGTCGCTGGCGAAGATGACGACTCGGACACGAGCGGGTGTCGTGTCCAGAAGCGCTTCGTAGCTATTCGCTGAACTCCTCGTCAGTAGTCGACGTCTCAATGTCTGGGTCGAGTCTTTATGGAGCAGAAGCCCTCTCGAAATGGCCTCGTTGCTCACCACCAGCTCCAACAACTCCATGAACCGCGCGTCATCATGTAGTTCAATAGCACAGGTTTCCAGCACACGACTAATAGCGCTTGGATCCATGCTACTGCTCGTCAGTGCCTCGTGAATGGCTGTGATAGCTTCGGTGCTGTGATCATTGCCAGTGTGGGCGCAATAGGTGAACAACGCGCGCTCCATCTCCCTCGTCGCTGAGATATCGCCTTCGTCCTGAGCTCCGCCATTATCGACGCCTAATGCCAGCAGAGTCTCACTTGCCCAGTCATGCGCGTAGTCCACGAGGCGCTGGGCGTCCGGCGATAACGACCCCAATGTCCATTTGTTCTCCATCAGCTGCAGCACTGCAGCAGCCCATGAGCTGACACCAATGCACCACGTGGTCTAATGGATCATCACGTACGTATGCTGACGATACGAGCTTCCTCTTGGTCGTCGCTGTCTCTAGCGGCGTCATCAGGATGCTGTCGACGAAGCGCATGGGCGTCCAATGCTGTCACAATAAGCGTCGGTAGCTATGCCCACACCATCAGCTTGAGCGTCAACAACTTATCCAACTTGGCGCCATCATCACATACCTCTTGTGTACGCAGTAGCGACACGTAGGACGCAGCATCGCGCACGTGGCGGGCGATTCGATCCCATGCATCCATCGTAGCTCTTAGTGTTCAATGGTGCAGCCTCGACATCTTCCAATGATGTGATTGGTCGTTAATAGTCACGACGAGATGTGATTGGTGGGTATTCAATTGTATAGGGCCCAATGCTGATGGAATTGGTCAGACGAAGAGCTCCACAAGAGCATCATGGTACGTGAGCTGCTTCGGCGTCCTGCGCTGCTTCTGTGAGTGCACGGCTGACGCTGTGAATACATGGCACAGTCCGTCACTCTCCATACGACGCTGGGCGACATCAAGATCGAGATCTTCTGTGACACAGCGCCCAAGACGGCCGAGGTAATGTCGCTCTCGCTTTATGGAGGCTGATGGTTCGTTTGCTCACTCTCTGTCTCGCTAGAATTTCCTGGCGCTGTGTGCATGCGGCGCGTACGACGGCACCAAGTTCCATCGGTTCGTGGCGATGCGATTGCACAGCAGACTCGAGATGACTGACGGTATGGATCTCCCACAGCAACATTCGCGGCTTCATGGTGCAAGGTGGAGACCCCACGGGCACGGGCAAAGGCGGCGAGAGCATCTACGGCGGCAAAATGGATGACGAGTTCCACCCACAGAACCGACACAACTGCCGCGGCATCGTGTCCATGGCCAACAACGGGCCCAACACCAACCGCCAGCAGTTTTTCATCACGTACTCCAAGCAGCCGCATCTCAACAACGTCTACACGGTCTTTGGCAAGTGCGTACTCGATACCGGCTGAGTTGGTAGCATTGTGGACTGTCAGGACTCACGAATGGGCTGTATGCAGGGTCATTGACGGCATGGACGCGTTGGATGCGATCGAGAAGACGCCCGTGGACGCCAAGAACCGGCCGCTGAAGGACGTCATCATCGAGAAGATCACAATCCACGCCAACCCCATCGCCGAACTGGGCTAATCATCATCTGAATCCACAAAGAGCTTATACAAATTACGCTGTGTCCTACTACGTCGTGCTTAGGCAAAGCGCGTGATGAAGAGCGTGACGTCGTCCGGCTTCTTGGCACGGATCTGGGCCATGCGATGCAGCTGCAGCAGCGAGTAATGTGGTCGACGGTGTAGTTTGGACACGAGCACCTGGCGATCCATGACGCTCTTGCCATCGTGGAGATCAAGCAGCGTGGCCGAGTCACGCAAGTGACGTTGGAAGTTCTTGTCGGCCACCATCTCGGGCGTGGCAATCGAGCGTTGACGAAGCATGCGGCGTCTGTATTCATAAGCAGCAGCCGTCGCGAATGGATAGAATCGACGCTTGGAGGGTCCCATCTTGAGTCGCTGTGGAGGGGACGCGGGAGTCGACACAGGAGTCGCTGGTGCGGTCTCGGACTCGGCAGCAGTGCCGTGGTCTTCCATGGACGTCGAGTTCAGGCGCTCTCGCAACACGACCGTCGGGCATTCAGGATCCGAGTTCGTAGCTTCCGTGTCTGGCTCGGACACGGCCGATGAAGACACGGGGCTGGACACCGCCGGCTTCTCCGTCTCCGAGCTCTCGTTCTCAGCGTCGGTTTCGTGCACGCTCACGGCCGCGTTGGCGTGCGGGGCCTCACCGTCCGGTGTACACTGCTGCACGAGCGAGTCACAGATCTCCTGCAGCGTCGCCTGTCCGTTCTCGAGCATCTCGAGAGCCGACAACACGTCGTCCTTGTACACATTGTCGGCGATGCCGTCCGAGAATGTGAGGCAGATGTCGCCCTGCACGAGATCAAAGCTCTCGACAAGGTAGTCGTTCGGCTCGAGCGGCTGCACGAGGTTGACGACGCATGGCACGTTGAACTCACGCACGGTACACGTGGACTCGAACGCGACGCGGCCATGGCGCACGACGACGCACTTGGAATCTCCGAGCGTGAAGCTCAAGAGCTTGGAGTTCCAGCGGTCGAAGTACACGACACACAGCGTCGTGGCAATGCGCGACTCACGGTGTGCGTAGCACTGCAGCCGAGTCGCAACAATGGCGTCGCACACGCACTGCTGGAACGTGGCCTGGTCGAGTGGCTCCTTGTTCCGGTTCGTGAGATCCTCGAGCGCCTGTTCCACCGCATCCACGAGTGCACGCGCGATGACTGCGGATGACACACGGTTCTCCGGGACGGTCTCAGGCGCCTGACCAGCGAAAGGCGCTGAGATGCCATCGGCCACGATGTGGTAGTACGACGAGATGGCGCCGGCGTCTTCTCCATGGAATGCAAAGCTGGACGACACATACTGGACATGGCCCTGCGTCCAAGGCCCCGACAGGCTCGTGGTCGAGTTGGAGCGTGACAGGCTCATCTGGCGAGGTCGACGCAGCGCCTTGAGCGACGCTGGCACTTGCGGGAGCTTGCTCGAAATCTTCCAGGCGCTGATCGTCGGTGTATAACTGCGTGAACGCGCTCGTGGAGGCGGAGGCGCTGGCAGAGCATCATCACTGGCGCTAACAGGCTCTTCGATCATGGACATGGAGCCCACGAGCGTCGGGTCGGCATCGCCTTGGCTGCTCGTACTACTGGCGGTCGAAGAGGAACGCACGAAGCGCGTGACGTTGGTGAAGGCACTGGAGACCGCGCGACGCGCTGCCGATGCGGACGACGTGGCACTCACAGAGAACGCACGGCGCTTGGGTGCAGGAGGCTGCATGGTGAGCGAGTCGCGCAGCAGCGACGCCGGGGCAGTCGAGTCGGCGGACATGACGGCGGTCCGAGGGGAGGAAGAGGAATGCTGATGCGACTGTCGCTGTGCATGAAGGTACTGGGATGGCGGACTCAGACTCAGGGGGCGTATGAAAGGGCAGGAACAGTAGCAGCCAGTTTAGCGGCAGGCAGCGGACGGTGGAGGGAACACACCGTGTTTTGAGAATATAGAAGGGTGGCACGCCCAACTGATTCGAGAAGCTGCAACCAGATGGATACAGAACATTGTGCCAAGACAGGGTGCGAGAAGAAGAAAGAGACACGGAACACGGTGAAGACAATCAGTCTTGACCCGAATTGCGTGGCTCCTGCCGTACCACGCCAGCGCCACACCATCCTGACCGATGGCGAGGGGAGGAAGAGATGGCGACCTTGTGACACAGAGGCAATAGGAATGGTGTGAAGAGACGTCCAACACGCCCGTGGCGACCGATGAGCGCGCAGGCGTCGTGCATGCGCGGCGGCGACGGCTGCCAGCCACTTCGCTTCTCTCTTTTTCTCGTGAAGGCAGTGGTCCAGATGGACCGATTGCACAATCATGGCACCCGCCCCGACTGTCGGAGGCTTCACACGCATGGGGTCGGAAGAACAAGGAGGCTGGCTGCATGGTCGCGACACGTAAGCACGATGGTCACCCATGACGATGGTGGAGACAACGCTTCTTCAAGGAACGAGCCAGTCCAACACGGCCACGTTGTAGGTCGGATCTCCGGCAGGGATGCAATGAGATGACACGGGATGCTGTTTCCACTCTGGTCGATCCACATTCCAACCTCTCCAGACTACACGCATGGGACTCTCAGCCGTAGTAGGACTCTACCTGTTGTATTATGCTCTACTACTCTCCACTGTGCCTGGAACAGAACACTAGTATTACTGTAGTACGTAGCACGTCTTCGGTGTGAAAGTGTCATTTCATGAAGTTCCCGACCCAATTGCCCATGTGTTTCTTCTTCGCTCAGTACATATCCACTATAGTGCCCTTTTGTACTGATTCAAGCTTCCCTCCCTGTCTCCAGCCCACCATCTGGAGCCCTCCCACTCTCGCCCCTCTCAGTATCCTTCAAACACCATGGGCAACGAGCAGAGCTACGGACACGACTACCAGCACTACTACCACGACCACGGCCACGAGCATGGCCATGAACACGCCCACAGTCATGGCCACTCGCACGACGGCTTTGTGTTCGACGGGGACGAGGTCGTGCGTCGCTTCACGGAGCTCAAGGGCCGAGCGCCGACGCCCGAGGAAGAGCAGCAGCTGCGCGAACATGGCCACACGCACGAGCACTACGAACACGCGGGTCGGTACGAGCAGCGCGAGCTGGCCAAGCGCAACCGCGACTACCAGGCCCGTGCGTTTACAGTCGGCATTGGCGGCCCCGTGGGCAGCGGCAAGACGGCGCTCATGCTCGCATTGTGCCGCGCTCTACAGGACAAGTACAGCATTGGCGCGGTGACCAATGATATCTTCACTCGTGAGGATGGAGAATTCCTTGTGCGCCACCAGGCACTGCCTGAGGAACGCATTCGGGCGATTGAGACTGGCGGCTGTCCCCACGCGGCCATTCGCGAAGACATCTCGGCCAACCTACAGGCCTGTGAGGACCTCACGGATGAGTTTGACGCCCAACTGGTGCTCGTGGAGAGCGGAGGCGACAACTTGGCGGCGAATTTCAGTCGCGAACTCGCCGACTTCATCATCTACGTGATCGATGTGGCCGGTGGTGACAAGGTGCCGCGTAAGGGCGGCCCAGGTATCACGCAGGCGGACCTGCTGGTGATCAACAAGATTGACTTGGCACCACACGTCGGCGCCGACTTGGCGGTCATGGACCGTGATGCCAAGAAGATGCGAGGAGTGGGGCCGACCGTGTTCTCCCAGATCAACGCCGGCAAGGGTGTGGAGGAGATCGTCCAGCACATCATCCAAGCGTATGAGGACAAGTAATACATTGCGGTTGTTGTGAGTAAAGAGGCTGCCAAAATGGACGCAGAAGGACATGTTTGTTTGTTTGATACGGCGTCAGTGTGTATGAAGCCTGACTGTTGAGCGTCGGGTAGTTGGAAATGCAGTGCAAACTCTTGATGCTGGTGTGGTGTCGTGCAGTTGGTTCTGTGGAGCAGCGGTGCTCCTGGCGTAGCATGCCACGGCATCCACTCGTCTACTCCTCGGCCGGCTTGTACGGCGCGAACCAGCTCTCACCGGCCCACGAGGCTGTCAGCTCCGTGTACAGCGCCTCGCCCTTGGTGTAGCTCGTGGCCACGTTGATGTCACCGCTGCCAGTGTACTTGGACACAAACGGGTACGGGTACAGAGGACGCGAGCGCGAGACAGAGGAGCCGCGACCAGTGCTCACAACGACGGCATCGGGCTTCTCACCAGACTCGATCCATTGTTGCATGGGCGTGAGGAAGTCGTAGGTAGAGAATCCATCGCCATCACCGCAGTGGTACACGCCTGGTAGCAGGTAGAGACGCTCGAAGCTGTCGACAACATCATCGCCCATGTGCTTCTGTAGGGCCTCGTGGAAGGCAATGGTGCCGCGTGGCGAGATGTGTGGGTCTGACCAGCCATGGTACAGGATGAGCTTGCCACCGGCCAGCTTGAAAGCCGAGAGGTCCGGGCTGATGGCGTCGAACAGCTTGTGACGGTACGCGAGCTTCTCGAGTGTGGCCAAGTTGAATTCGAGGTCGTTGATCGTGTAGTTGGCCGGCGGTGTCTCCTCAAAGAGCAAGTACTTGAGAGCAGAGAGGGCGCTGGACTCGCTCATGAGGCTGCCATTGGACGACTGAGGCACGAAGACGCCCTGCCAGGCGAGCTCAGAACCGAACTGGGCCTCGCCCACAGTCAGGTGCTGCTTGGTCGACTCGTCCACAGGGCCCTGGTAGATCTTGGCGATGGTTTCCACTTCTGCCTCCGTCAGGCACGCTGTGGTGTTCGTCGCGTCCGCGGCACACTGGATGCTCTTCGGGTCGAACTTGCACAGTCGAGGCTCCGACAGCAGACCGTCTTCCACACCATCGAGCTTATCACACGCAGCGACGACCGCCGAGTGGACGATCGACAAACGCGAACCAACAAGCGGGTGCGTGCCATCCTTGGCCGTGTTGCTACGTGCGAGCCAGCCGTGGTGAATCGAGTTCTGCATCGTGAAGATGAAGGCTGGGGCGCCAGCGACGATGCCGTTGTAGTCTTCAGGGTAGCGCAACGCCTCCATGACCGCCTCACGACCACCGTCCGAGCAGCCACTGAAGTACGAGTACTTCTGCTCCTGACCGTAGTAGGCCTTGATGAGCTTCTTGGCCGCGACTGTGACCCAGTGATTGGCGCGGTAGGCGAAGTTGACTCGTCGATCGCGGATGAGTCCGAAGGATCCGTCGGTGCCGCCGGCCATGTCGTTCCCTGCGACGACAAAGTGTCCAGTGCTGTCTGGTGATCCTCGCGAGATGGAGTTCATGCCACAGAGGCCACCACATCCGGACATGAGGAAGCGCTGGGTCCAAGTCTCTGTTGGGAGCATGACAGTGTAGGTGATGTTCGTGTTGAGCTTGCCGTTGACGACGCAGTAGCTGATGTTGCCACTAGTGCTCTCTTCTGCCGACGTGATGGAGCTGTCCTCGCCGCCGATAGAGATCATGTCGACCGATGTGAGATCCGCACATGACGACGTTGGTTTCACGACACCCAAGTCAGCGAGGCTGGAAGACGACGAACCCGAGTCGTAGTCATTGGCGCTGGAACCTGAAACTGGCGACGAAGGGCAGTTCAATAGGGATGCAGCATTAACCGAGGCGACAGCCGTAACTGATGCGACTGCGGCCAGTGCCGTGAATGCGGAGGCGAGCTTCATGGGGGAACTTCGTCGCGTCCGGATGCTTGCTGGAAGCGAGGAAAATGAAGAATGAGAGCAGGGGCCCGTAACTCAGGAGTGGCGAGAGGAGTGCCTAGGTGTGGTCGACGAACTCCACACGTTGTCTGAATGCAGCCGCTTTGTCTCCATCGCCCACGAGCGTCAGCCTCCAGACGACTCTGGAAGTGATCAGAAATCGTGCCTGGGACGGCGAATCATGACATTTAATACTTGCTTCTCGTCATTTGATGATCGCGGGTGTTTGTTACTCGATGAGCCTCTATGAACGAATTATTTCTTCGTCTCGATGCAGGCTGATCTGGTTTACTCATCGCCAGGTGCTGATAGTGCGTGTGCAGTAGTGCCGTTGACGGACATTCTGGATGACAACCCACCCACCGACGCTTTATAGCCATTCACACACCAACACGCGACGAGCGAGTCCTACGTTAGTACGTTGAGACACGAGCAGTGTCCACAGAGTGTGGGCCACCTGGGTGTGCTGTCTGCCTCCACATGGCTCTCAGTCTCGGCTGTTCGCAGAGCTTGTGGGCTGTCGATCAAACGTCATCAGCGACCAAGCACACGCGCCGCAACTTGCCACGAAGAGACGAGTCGAAAGGCAACAGGTTGCCGCCATTGCCGTCGGTGATCCTGAAGAACCGCAACTTGGGTGGTACAGAAGAGTGGCGGTGGATGCGTTGCCCACAGTGCACAGGTGGTTTGAAACCTCTGGCCCAGAGTCTGGGTCCGAGGCTGCCGTGGACAGGCCGAGTGGACGCTAGCGAGGACAGAACTGCGCGCAGCAGACATCAAAACTGACCGTGAAACGCCGCAACCATGCACACAATCATGACCCAGATTACGAGCAAACTCTCATATCATCTCTGTGGTCAAGCTTAATAGGATCGAGATCGAAAATACGTGAGATGGGTGAGCGGTGGCCATCGGCACACTGCTGTTTGCTTTTCCTTTCGAATTATTGTACTTCAGAGTGCTCGATGCTTGATGTGCTACATTCTTTGAGCAGATAATTGGCGGCGCATAGTCGCACGTGTAGGACGACTGTTAGAGGGACAAGCGTTCCACAACATTCGTAGCATAATGCTCAGAACTTCTGATTCAATTGGACCTACTGACTAGAAATACTGGCGTCGTGTGCGCCACAGCGGGAAAGCTGGGTCTGCGGGAATAATCGTTACCGGTAGCAACAAACAGTCCACATGAGAAGGGATCTTGTACGGTATTTTGGATTCTAATCCTAAACTTCGTAGTAGGATACAGTAGGAATGTATATATTGAGCAACCAATACTATTGGTTTGATGCAACCCATCAAATCAATATTATTGGTCTCAATGTATGTTTCTAAGATTTGTTGGCGTGCACACTGCACTCTCCTGCGACTGAGCAGTGCAAGTGGAAGCCACCATGTGGGAGTGAGAGGACGTATGAAACCTACCTTCGCGCAACTTGACCCCAATTTACTAGATTATCTAGCCCTAATATGGTTCATTCTCTGTTGTCTTCATTATCCCAGCACTCTCCCTCAGCGTAATCGCTGCAGCTGTGATCTGCAGGTGGTAGTTGTCAGCTTTGCGCCGTCACCCTCTTCTTTCGACCTGAACTTCAGTCTGTGCGCATTATATACCAGGGCCGCTCGACTTCATTAAAATTGTCGCTTGACAAGCTGCTGAGCTTGAACGACTTCAGCGCATAGTACTGTACGCATTTTTTCTTAAAGAAATGGATAAAAATGCGCTATTAAGTCGTTCAAGCTCAGCAGCTAGCCAAGCGCTAATATAATAATTAATAAGCGAGCGGTGTTAATATACAGATCGCCTCTTTAATTCGAACATTCGACCGGGTCCGAGGAATCCATTGTTAGAGATTTCGTGAAGCATTTTTTAGTCATGCTCGACAGCAGATTCTAGACATGAGAGGCTAATAGCACAACAAAAGTATTCTAGGTCGTGTTGAACGAAAGTTACCGTGTACTTCGAAGTCAGAGACCTAAGCAACCAGCAGTTTGCGGACCCATCGTCGTCTGATGCAACTAGTGTAGCCTGTATGAGCTAAGAGGGCATGACACAGCTCATGCGTTCTGACTAGTAATGAATAAATACGATCGAGTCCTAGTCGCGAGACTGTATCAATAAGTCAGTCGCTTCATACTAGTAGCTGTCCACTTATTAAGGGGGGTCAAAGTTGACAAAAACGTGGCTTGAATTCCGGGTTTGCTTATGATCACTTTCTGCCACCAATCTTGCTTATTCATAAATCGGATTTAAGCCACCTCTGGAGGTGGCTTGAATTTTTTTCAAGCAGCCCGATTCGGCAAACGTTCGAAAAATCTCGATGCCACGGTGGGCACTTTCGCGATATTTCGGAAAAATAATCTGAGCATGAGCAGGCCAGATGGCGAATGTCTGCTTTGACCCGACTGGATGTCGTGTCACGGACCTGCTTGAAATTTGGCCATGCGCTTGCTCAAAATATCGCGTCCAAAATTCAACTTTCGACCCCCCCCCCCCCCACTTGTGCAAGTTGCAGGAAACGAAATCTATCCACAGAAACCTCTCATAATAAATACCTGATATCACCACAGCAGAATTATACACAGACCCAAGAGATCTATAGCCTC
>KE464112.1:22554-34733 GCA_000387445.2 Pythium aphanidermatum DAOM BR444 | reverse complement strand
GCTTCAGTATCGGCCCCAAGAAGAGCTTCATCGCCCGCCAGAAGCGTGGTATGAGTTCTCCGCCTCGCATGGTCAGCCTTCCTCCACCTCCAATGCTCGCTCGCCATATGTCGGTGCCGTCGGCCACTCCTCCAGCACAATCGCAAGTGCAGTCCATTCGTCCCAAGCCAATTGTTCATGCTCCTGCAGGCGAGCCGCTTTACCATGGTCAGACTCTCCACTTGACGTTCAAGAGCAGCACGGGTCACACTGTCCAAGTGTCGACCCAGCAGCGTCGCTCGAAGAGTAGCGTGTTCTCCAAGCTTGTCAAGTGCTTCTCCGTTGACGACGAGCCGTTCCCTGACGTCAGCGACTCGCTTCGCATTATTGGTCACACTACTGACGGAGAAATCCGAGGCGGAGACCGCATCTCCCTCGCTCGAGGCGACGGACACGTTCTCCGCATTCAAAAGATGTCCAAGAAGCTCAGCTTCAGTCCCAATATTGATCTGAAGGCCAAGTTCGTTGTCTGTGGCGTGCCTGAGGGTACGACAGTCACCGAGACGACCAAGTTCTACCTTCAGAGCGTCTATGACCGTACACGCACCATCGGCTTTCTCAAGAGCCGTCGCTACCCTGGTGAAGGATGCCTGGTGATGTATGCCTACCGCACAACGGATGACAAATCGGAACCGATCCAGTTCTTTAAGCGCGACGTGCCTCCACTCACTTCGTACCACGCTGTGACGGTCCCAGTGACGTCGTCTCCGTCAGTTGCGACTGGTGGCTTTATGTGAGCGGCTCCGCTGAGCACGCGCGTTTGTGTCAAGTTCAGTGCCGTGGCTATCTATCCATGTACCAAGAGAAGATGAAGAGCAACACTCAGAAGGAGATGACGGGATCTAGACTAGCGATTGTCAGCTAGTTTAGACGTCTCCCACTCCACGAAGAACACGGAGCCATCACTGCAGATTGAATGCAGTGCGAACGAGGTTCGCCACAGACAGACCTACCACACCTATAGGAGGAGAATAGTTGGCTGAGTAATGCATCGTCGCTCCCCTGCGATACGTTTGTGCGTTTACATTGAACAACTGTGTCATGCATGCATCATGATACACTTTCGAGTCGGACCAGGATGTAGCCATGTGGAAAGGTCGGGTGGCTGAAGATCCAGTTCACAAAGTGAGACTGTCTGACTCCACATTGACACCATTCATTACGCACGTCGACATATCGAACTGACTACTTTAGAGAGACTGATCTACGCTGTTGAAGTCGCACTGGCAGCAGCAGCAGCAGCGGCGGCGGCCTCTTCTGTTGGTGTGACGATCCGCACGCGCTTAACGACTGGCTTCGTGTGCTGGTACACTGACGTCGCAGTGCGCTTGTGATGGTGTCCAGTGGCGGACATGGTCGCGTGTGGGCCATCGCTGACAGACCGACGAAGCGAGGTGGGGACATCGTAGTCGTCGCACCGTGGAGGCTGGTACGAATGGCGGCGCTGTGGCACGTACGTCGGCGTCTGACGCTGAGCGTCCACGAATAGTGGTGTGAGACTACGCGCGTGCTGCATGGCCCACGCGAACTCGGATCGGAGGATGTCACACACTGAGCACGGGCGCTGAAACTGCTGCGCGCGGCACACACGGAAGTGGCGAAGCAACTGCTTAGCCTCGGAACACGAGCGGTGGCACTGGCCCTCAGGCAGAAAGCACTCTTGGCAGTGGTCAAGCACGCCACGCGCGACGCGGCAGTTTCGGACGCCACACACGCGTTCCATGTCAAATGGCGTGCAACATTCGCGGGCGTGGAGCAGCAACGCGAGTCGAGCCGCGAGTTCCCGTGGTGTCGGCGCTTCCGATGGCGTCGGCACGGACGGGGACGGCGTCGGTGCAGTCGATTGCAGTGGGAGAGCACGAGTTGTGGTAGGGATCGGAAGCACCGATGGACGGAGTGACGACGGTTGTGGCATAGAGACTGTTGACAATGACGGTAGTCGCGAGAACGCTGGCAGTGTTGTCTTGACGCCGGAGGTTAAGGGGCTGATCCGAGGCATGCTATGGTGGATCGAGGGAGGCGAGATTGGTGGCTTGCCCGACGGGTGCTGCTGAGCATGCGATGTCGCCATGGGGGAGCCAGGAGAGGCTGTGGATGAACCGCTGGGCTGCATGGAAGAAGGACCGGACGGGGCGGTGATGTAGACCGAGGCGAACGCAGTCGTTGGCACGAGCTCGACAGGCATCTATCTCGTGGTGAGATGAAGAGGGAGAGAAATCGGAAATGAGTGTCGTCGCGAGGTGGAGCCGTACGGTCCGACGGAGGTGCAGTCTGTTCAGCGCTCTGCCTGCTCATGAGGCGGCAGAGAGTCCTCCTCCTCGTCCCGAGTCTGGATCTCAGCGAGTAATGATCGCTTCTGCCGCTGTATCTTTGCCAACAGACAAGACGACCGAGATCTCCACGTGGTGCGTCGCTCATTTGGCACCGGACTTGCACCCGCCGCGAGTGCAATGATCTCGCTCATCGAAGCCGCCACCTGCCAGATGTCGGTTCAAATTTCGCCTTTGGAGTGCACTTTAGCGTGAGTCACACTGACCAAGTGGCCAGCACCCGCACCGCCTTTGTCGGTCTCATCAAGATGTCACGCACGAGTCGCCTCGATGAGATAAGGACTCATTGTGGCAGGTGGCTGCAAAGTGGTCCCTAACGCAGAAGCCACCCGCACGACGGCCACACACCTCTGCCGGATCTGTCTGCCCACCCGAGTCTCCAAGAACGTTACTAAGCGGTAAAAGACCGGGGGATCTTGTAGAGCCACGCCTCCATAGTGGTGAGCTGGTAGAAGCCTTGTCCTTTAGAGACGGATGCGGCCATCTCGGTTGCTCATAGGCCGCACTAAGCGAAATTTTGAGATGGCCAAGGGGCTATTTTACGCTTTCTCGAGTCCTATTTATTGCAGTGCTGCTGGTGCTCACCGCCTTCACTCGCTGCCCCCGGTCAGCCAGACATGGAGGCCTTGTGCATGTAAAGAGGCAGCTTTTCCCTCCACGTTGTCCACTGTTTCATGGCTAGGCGCTCGCTCTCCGACCAGCGGCACCTCCTCGTCGAGCTTGAGTTGGACGCCTCGGTGTTGGGCGATCGTTCTGCGTCGCAGCGATTGCCGGCAGCTCGTCCACAGTCGGCCTCAGCTAAGCGAAGCGACGTGAGCAGACTTACGAGTCCGTACAAGCTCAAACAAAAGGTGCTGAGCAGTCGGTCGAGAGACTCACTGAGCGCTGAGGAGCATGAGAAATCCACGCGGCGGCACACCACGGCAGGTCCGCGCAGATCCTCGAGCACACCAGAGCCTTCTCCCTTGTCACTCATTGCTGATGCAATCCGCCAAAACGCCACGCAGCGCACGCGCACGCTACTCGAAGCCCAAGATGAGCTGCGACAGCTGTCTCGGCCAACTGGAGGCGTGCTCTTGTCGTCGAAAGCTGTCAAACTTCTTAATCGTGTGCGTAGTCTGACGCTGTCTATCATCGAAATGGTGCGCTACTTCCACCAACAGCTCTCCTCCGCCAAATCGCACGAGCATGAGACGGTTTGGGCGCTCAAGTACGAGTTCCGGGAGCTTTTTCTTCGCTTGTGTGCGTCCGACACGGACTGTTTCATGTCGTCGCCGTCGTTTGTGCGATTCTTTGAGGCAATGGGAGTTAGCGCCGTGCGAAATCCATTGCTGGACGGCATCTCGCTCGACTCGTCGGAGCTTCTGCTGTGCTCGTGTCAAGCATCAAGCAATGCGTCTCTATTTCAGCTTATCGTATCTCGTCTCGAGGCGTTCGCAGTTCAAGTACGCCGCGACTACCCTGGATGGCAAGTCCTCCCTCATGAGCGAGTTGCTAAGGCTCTAGTAGATCTTGTTGAGGTGGAGAACCGTGCAAACGCCACGCGCATGCTGCCGAGTTACCTCCGCCCAGAAGGGTCTGCGAGGGCGTCAGCACGTCGGGACGGACCGCTTCACCAAACGCCTCCAATTTCGTCTCGTTCTGTGTCAGCGATGTATCAGGACGACTTTTATGACGAAGAGGACGCCCAATCGGACCATGAAAAGCATCGAAAAGCTCAGACGGTCACAACTGCATGGGGCGATCCCGTAGTGCCAGCATCGCAGCTGGATGCCCCGAGAGTGAGCAGCGGTCTGTGTCCTCCTGGCGACTCGGTTGTTAAATCACCGACTCCACGAGGACAGCTGGCCATGTCACCACGTGAAAGCGTGATATCTTCAAGGGTAATGGACGCAGAGGCTCAACCCCACTTGATGGTTACAACAAGTCCACGGGAACTGCCACAAGTCGCGGAGCCTAAGGTGATTGTCGAGGCGCCGACCGAACATCAGCCCGTGAAGAAGAGCAAAAAGCCTCAAAAGTTGAGCGAGCGATCGATGACACTGGGCAGTCTCAACTTATCAGGCAGCTACGCGGTTCCTGCCTCTTCCAAGTTTGCACAGCCGGAGAAAACGCCGGACCGATTCGCAAGCGGCATGGAGGCTGCCGACCAGGAACGCGTTGAGGCGACCATTGCAATGGCACTCGAGCAGCTGCCCCAGTTCACGGTGCCAATTCGCGACGAAGTTGCACCACTTCACTCCATGTTGACACCAGAAGCTCCTGTCAAACCCCAACGTGTTGAACCCAAGTTACCCCACACAGAAGAAGCGGTGAAACCGACAAGCCCCAGTGTTGAGAATGACGACACGTTGCTTTCACACCAAGTCTTCTCAAAATCACCGACACCACGGGCAATGGACGTTCAATCAAAGCAGCTGACACCACAAGAAGCCACAGCACTCGACAAGTTGCCTCGGTTTACTAGTGCGACGCCCGCTACGACATCTCGAGCATTGTTTCTGGCTCCGCCGATTGAAATGCAACATATAACGGCGCCTACGTCATTTCGACACGAAAATCAAGCAATTCCACAACCTCAGACTCACCATCAACTGTCACAACGGGCGTCACGAGTTCAGACACCACTCCACACGTCACGAACGTCCACACCGCGTGCTGGGATTTGTGCCCCGGCGCCTGAGCCACTTCTTACACCATCGGAGCCACCACCCGAGCCAATATTCGTAGAGGAACCCGAGTCGGAGCTTCAGAAAATCCTCTCCTTGTGTCGTGACGTCCAAGTCGCAGCGATCGATCTGGGGCAAATGCTTGATGCGACGTCATTCGCTGTTCCATCGGCGGTCGATGATTCAATATATCGACCAACGTCCCCACTGGCGCCTCTACCATTTGCTCCTCAGTGTACACTGAGTACGCGGTACTTGGAGCGAGAGCTCAAGATGTTGCGGCGGTATTATCGTGTGTGGGAGGCAGCAGTCGAGCAAACGCGGCAGAGGAAACGGCGGCTTCGTGTTGCGTGTGCTGCACGAGGCGTTGGACGATTCGGGCGACTTGTCGTGAAGAAGATTGAGGCACGACGCCGAGACAACGCAGCGAGACGCATTCAAAGGCAGTGGCATGTGCATGATCTGCGTAACAGCGCCAAGGCGTTTCATCTGCTGCACAAGAGTTTCAAGCGTTTGCGTTTTTTCACTCGACTCATGCAGCGGATACGAAGGCGACATGAAGCGAGTCGTGTCGTCCAGGAGTATTGGAGGAAGGTGCTCACGCGCAGGAGAGAGGAGGAAGAGCGGCAAAAACAACAAGAGAAGGCGAAGGAGCGGAGGTGCCAGGCAGCAAGACACCTGCAAGCGTTCATAAAGGAGCAGATGCTGCGGAAAAAGTTGGCGGACGCTCTGGAGAACAACCGCGGGATGCTGATGAAGGAGCAGATCAAGGCAACGAAAGCGCGCCAGGATGAGGAGAAACGACGACAGCTCGAAGCAAAACGACTGGCAGAACTGGAGGCAACAACGCAGATGGCTCTAAGAGAGATGGAGGCCAAGTGGCGGGATGCTGACGCTGAGAAAGAGCGACTTTGTGTTGAACACGAGGCTCGAGAGTTGAAAGCGAAGGCAGAAAGCGAGAAGAGGACACGCGAAGTGGCTAAAGAGCGTATCGACAGGTTTCTGGAGCGTACGGTACTGCGTCGGCGACTGCAAATAGCGACTCAAGCGAACGAGGCTATCGCCCAAGCCAAGAGAGAGCTCGAGATCCTGAGGCTACGACTGGAGAAGCGGCAACGCGAGCAGCACGCCCAGCGATTACTCATTGAAAGAATGTTGTGGTGGAAAGTGGAGAAGACGACAGAGACCGAGCGACGAGCAGGAGAGTTCCAGCTGCGGAAAGCGGCGAAAGTCCATCGGAAAGAAGCACGGGCGATGAACAAGGAGCTCAAAGCAGCGTTGACGAAGACAGTGGCGGAGAGTAAGGGGAAAGAGTACTGCGAAATGGCACAGAGGCACGTCGTGGAGACAGCGTATGAGGCCAGGCTCATGCTCAAGCACCAAGAGAGCGAGCGGATACGTCGAGAGGCAGCGAAAGAGCGGATTGCAGCATTTGTGCTACGATGGGTCATGCAACGTGAGCTTGCGAGGGCGAGGCAGCAGGTAGAATACATGAAGAAGCAGTGGGAAGAAGCGGAGGCTGTAGCAAAGGAAGAGAGGCGACGTGAGGAAGAACGGCGCGAGCTGCAACGACGAGAGGAGAAGAAACGACTCGTGCACGTGTGGCTGACAGAGCAGGTTAAGCGACAACGAGAGCAGCGGCGAGCAGAGGCAGCACGACGTCAAGCGGAAGATGAAGCCAAGCAAGAGGCCCTGCGACGCCTGCAGGCGGAGAAGCAGGCGCTCCAGATGAAAGAAGAACAGCAGGCCCAGGCACGAAGGCGAGAGCAGCTGATGCAGCTCCAGCGTCGGAAATCGCAAATGAAATCCCAGCAGATCGCAGAGAAATACAAGCGAGAAGTCCTGGTCGAGCGAGCGACGCATGCATTAAGCGATGTAGAGGCGGACAAACAGCACGAGCGACAACTGGAGGCGTTCAAGAGGGAGATGGAGGCTGAAAGGGAGCGAGAGCGGCTCATTCGTGCCAGGATGCTGGAGATCGTCGTGGACACGAAACACCTCGCGGAATGCACGGTCTCACGAGCGATCGTAGTGTCGCTGCAGACGTACGAGACGGAAGTGGAGAGTCTTCAACTGTGCGCGGCCGTACAGAGCGTACGACTGCGATTCATCCAACGGAAGGTATGTTATAGATGGCGGCAGTTTGTACTGTCGCATCAGACGAAAGCAGCGATCACGAGGGCGGCGATGTGGCCTCAAGATGCAGCGCTGACGGCTTCGATCGTCGCAGACGCAGAAGCGAACGCGCCAGTTGTGTTGACAGACGACGCTCGGAGAGACCTACGGCTGTTTGAGCTGCGATGCATCGCATCGGCTCGCAAAGTGCAGCGCTGTTGGCGAGCGTGGCGGGTCCGCATCCGGAAGAAGCGACGGAAAGAAGCCAAGGCCGAGGAAGACGAGCTGGTCGCTCATGCCAAAGGCATTGCAGAACGACAGCAGCGACAAGAGGCCGAGGAAGACGCGCTGCAGAAGATCACCCAGTGGCTGCGATCCGCATTTCGGAAGTTCCAGGCCCAGTATCGTCTTCACGTCCCGCCATACGAACGCCATGTCGTGTTCTTCTCGTGTGGACGTGCGTGGATCGCGTCTACGGTGGCTCAGACGAAGACAAGACTGCGCTTCGACCGCGTTGTCACTCGTAAGCTGCTGCAGTTTACAGATCCAGTGATCCACGCTGCCAAGGACGTCGTCCACCTCCTAACCGAGCTACTGGTGGATGTGGAGCCGATTCGATCGCGAGCCAAGTGTTCGCCTCGCAGCAGTCTGTGCCCGAATGGAACGCTCGTACTCGGCGACATCGACGACATGGAACTGCCACGCTTCTGCCTCGTCACGAAACAGCTCAGCAAGACGCGGTCAATGGTCAAGCGTACCCAATTGCTTGATGCCAAGACGCTCACATCTCCTACGAAATCATCAAGTGGACTCACGATCTTTGACGCCGTGGAGGCGGCTTCGGTCGACGACGCACAGTTCCTCTTGCTGCAAGGCGCTGATCTCCATGCATTCGAGCCGTGTCATCGACGTTCGGCGCTGCACATGTTAGCGTTCAGCTCGGAATCGGCGGTTCTGCGGACCAACATGCTGCGGTTCCTTGTGCAGAAAGCCAAAGTCGATGTGGCTGGGCGCGACGCCAACGAGGAAACGCCGTTGATGGTGTTTGCAGCGCAAGGCTGCCTGTGTTTGGTCGAGACGCTGCTAGGGATTTGCCCAGAGCTGTGGAAGGACGTTGACAGAGACGGGAGGAATGCGTTTCACCACGCGTGCGAGCGAGATCAGCCCGAGGTGGCTGTCCTGCTTCAGCACCACATCCTCAAGCACAGCCAAGAGGGGCAGGCACAGCACCGACTGCTGGAGCTTTACTGTGCCGCCACTGCACTCTCGGCGATGCACGTTCTCGCCTCGCGCGGTCACACGGAGTGTATTAAGCAGCTCATGGATGCGCTAAAGACCCTAGATCTCAAAGACAAGGTGCTCAACTTGCGAGACGCCCACGGACGGACACCGATGCATCTCGCCGTGGTCAAAAGCCATGTTGACACTGCACGACAGCTCATGTTGAGTGGAGCCAACTGTACTGCGAACGACGACTGGCAAGTCAGCGTGCTCCACTATGCCACGAAAGCATCTGAAGCCGCTGAGATGCTGTCACTGCTTGTTGATAGCGAGTTGTGTGGCGTGAGCCTCCAGGCGGCGGACGCTCGAGGTGACACAGCGTTGCACTGGGCCGCATCGGCTGGTCGCACCGCCGTGGTGCGTCATCTACTGGTACTGGGGGCTGATCCGAATGCACTCAACCGCGACTGGGAGAGTCCTGCTCATGTGGCAGCGTCACGGGGCTTCGAAGAATGCGCGCGACTGTTGCTTCCGACTCCCGACGCGATTCTTTACGAGCAGGAACTGGCGTCGGCGAAGTCTTACTACCACCCATCGTCACCCAGTGGCGTGCGGACCATGAAGACGGAGTACGATTGGGAGGACCTTCACCAGGAGGTGGAACTCGTGGAAGAGAGCGGCTGTTTCTCATCGGAGGATGAAGGGGATGAAAGAGATGAGGACGAGGAGTAGAGATGTGCAGCGTTGATAGAGGAGATAGTGGTCAACGTTACTAGTAACTCTCGGTTTGCTGGCGAATACGTGATGGGGACAGCGAAGCGAGAGATGGTGGTGCGTCGGAGGTGGATGAATCGTCGACCTGCGAGGCAGAGGAGTCGGATCCGCGGATCAGGCGGTGCGCCCCACGCGACGAAGAGCACTGTCGACCGTGTTCTTGAGAAGCATGGCGACCGTCATCGGCCCGACACCACCAGGTACGGGCGTGATGGCACCGGCGACACGACTCGCAGCTTCGAAGTCGACGTCGCCAACGAGGCGGTACCCGGCCTTCTTACTCGGATCATCCACGGCGTTGATGCCGACGTCAATGACGACTGCACCTGGCTTGATCCAGTCTCCCTGAACGAAGTTGGCCCGCCCGATAGCTGCGATGACGATGTCAGCCTCGCGTACACGAGCAGGCAAGTCCTGCGTCTTGGAGTGACACATGGTAACGGTGGCATTGCGATGCAGACACAGCAGCGACACGGGGAGGCCGACGATCTGACTGCGGCCGATCACGACCACGTGCTGGCCCTCAATCGGGATCTCGTGGTGGTCCAAGAGCTCGATACAGCCGGCTGGCGTGCACGGGACGCTGAAGCCAACGGTCTCACGCTTGGCGTTGCCCTGCATAACGGCCTTGTGTGTCGCAAACTGGAACAGCGCCGCGTGATTCTCTGGATGCAGGCCATCGACGTCCTTGGCCGGGGTGATTGCAGCGAGGATCGCATCAGCGTCACAGAAGCGCGGCAACGGCAGCTGCACAATCATGCCGTCGACGTCGTCGCGGGCGTTGAGTTCTCGGATCGTCTTGTAGACTTCCTCAATCACCTGCGTCTCCATCGCCGTGCGTTGCTCGGGCGTCACATCTCCAATGTCCCCGCCATCTTCCACGCGCTGCAGCCCTTCCGGTAGCTCGATCTGCACTTTCCACGACGCCATGCCCACGGCAGCACTCGCCTTCTGCTTCATACGCACATACGTCGCCGAGTCCTTGCGATTCCCGACGACGACGACTGCCAGACCCACGCGCCTCCCGTGGCTCTCCAGGAACGCCGCGCACGCCGGCGCCAGCTCATGCTGCTGCAGATGCTCGCTCGTGGCCTTGCCGTCCAAGCGCCGTGCCGCCATGTCGCCTCTTGCGCTCTAAACAGCGAGTCGAAGAATGGGCCGATGATCACCATGTCCCGCATGCCCGCACGAAGATCATCATTCCTCCCAGCCCTGAATGCGAAGAGCTCCCCTTGTTGTGTGATAGGGTGATATCAAATATCCGAGGGAATGCCCCTTTTCATCTACTGCAACCCTACCCGCCGATTCGAAGTCGAAGACAACGACCATCACTCTGAGGTTACACTGAGGGGGTACACGTCATCGGTCGGAGCGAAAAGTTAACCTGTGGAAGTTAACCCGTAGCTCTTCGATGGAGATGATAAGCAGCTTCCATGAACGTTCTGAGTGCCGGCGTAGAGGTGCCCAGCAGTTCCGTATGAGCGTGCACTAGTCGATCAGACGTGGAGGCGGCATGGCCGACGCAATGACGCCACTGGGCGCACCAGAGACGCAGCCGGATGAGGCTCTTGGCGTGATGCTGGCGTGTGCGACGGGCCTCGTCGTGATCTGTGGGTCGCTGGTGGTCTACAGCCGGCGCCTCGCGTATCTGTGGGATCCCAGCTCTCTCGTCGTGGCGCTGGGGCTCTCCACAGGCGGTGTGTTGAGCTTTGTGCTCGTGGATCTCCTCCCAGGCGCTCAATCGGCGTTCGACAACGTTATGGCCGGACTGTTGAGTGAGGAGAACGCTCCGGACGACGACCATCCGCATCCGTATGTGGAAGGACTCGCGGCGCTTGTCCATGCGAGCGCGTTTTCAGCCGGTGTCATTATGGCATGGGTGCTCGAGACACTGTGCTTGCGTCTCGCTCTGCCGGCCAAAACGACTCGGTCTTCGAGGGATCAGACAGTGCTCACGATCAATCAGCGGTCACCGAACAGCCAATCGGGGCGTTCACCTTCGGCAAGAGTGCCTACGCTCATACTGCCCTCTCAGGCAGAAGAACAAGCGACTAAGGAACTGCTCTACAAGACGGGGGCAGCCAAGGTGGTGTCGTTCGCGCTACAGAACGTCCCAGGTGATTGCCATACTCGACTTGGTCCCTCTAGATGAGTTGGTTCTACTACTAATCCTGTATGCCGTCACTAGAGGGTATGGTTCTGTGCATTGTGGCGGACCAACACAGGGCCACAGGCATCCTTTTTGCATGCACCATAGCGTTGCTTAACGTCACACGTACGACACCCGTGTCCGTTGGTCTGCTCATCACTTACACTGACATTGATGTGCACGTAGAGGGCATGACGCTCGCTGGCCTCCTCACACAAGCGTCGGGGCTTCGCTGGCGGGCAGTGCTGTGGTGTATCCTCGCTGCGCTGGCCCTTCCACTCGGCGGCTTCCTCTCCTGGGCCGTTCTTCTTCAGACACAACTCAACTCCCTCACTATAGGCGTCTTCTACGCTACGGTTGGGGGCGTGCTCGTGGGCATGTGCCTCTCACAAACGCTTAGTGTCTGCTACAGCCATAAAGCCTCGAGCGAGCCCACGTCTGTGACTGCGAGTGTGTTGGGAGGCGTTGTGCTCATCGCGTGCCTCCGCATCTTGCTCACGTTTGTCTCCATTTAATGAGTTGATTGTCACGCATCTTGGCACTCCCTCACTCATCTATTGTACTGAATATCCTACTACTCTACAGTGTACCTATGGAATGAGCTTACAAACCGCGATCACAAATATTCCAGTGACGACTCCGATGACAGTGCCGTGGGTTTTGCCCACTGCGTAGCTGTGCGTTGCTGGCATGACTTCCTTCACCCCAACCCCAAGCAGGACTCCTGTGGCGACGCCTGTGAGCACTGCGTGCGTCAGCGTGTGGTCTTCGCTGTGTCCCATAAAGAACCAAGCAACTAGTCCACCGAGAAGCTTCCCAACAGGCGAAAGCAAGCACCACACGACACCTCGAAGGCGGTGGCCGCTGGCGAAGTAGATAGAA
>KE464112.1:0-13308 GCA_000387445.2 Pythium aphanidermatum DAOM BR444 | reverse complement strand
CGGTGTCCTCCCGTTCTACAGTTTTGTAGCGTCATACGAGCCATTGGGATCTCTGTTAGCTTCTGCCATTGATCCAGCAGCCAGTCTTCACTCACCTTGAACGCACATTCTCGCGAGCTTCGAGACCAGCGCCGTATTGAAGTAGGACGACCACAATGTCTAAACTTCCATGTGCTGCCGCGAGATGAAGCGGTGTGCTTCCATCCTACCGCATCGCAGCCAAGATTCGAATCAATAAAAACACAAGTGTCGGCTTGCGCGTTTCATCCTCTAGTCAGCTAATCCGTCAGCACGAACTCACCTTCGCCCTAACTTCGAGGCTGGCGCCGTTCCGTAGAAGCAGTCGTACGATGTCCAAACAGCCATTCGAGATTGCGATATGAAGAGGCGTATGTTCTCGCTACGACCAATACACTCACATTACGTATTGTACGTCCCACGCCCATGCACCCACTAAGCACCTCGTAGTTTCTGTAATTAATCTCCTTGATGTTGGTCGTGACGAGCGTCTCGTACGCGTCGAGGTCGTCCCACTTGGTCATGTCATGTAGTACGAAGTTGATTTTCATGGCCTCCGGTCATCTCACTTCCAGTCACACGACACAGTAATTGAGGGATTGCGCTTTTGTTTAACAATCTGCCTGCCGTCGACTGGCATTTCCAGTGCATGTCCACATGGCCCAATCACTGATTTGAATTATTGACGTCAAATCAGGGGTCTGAGTTGAGATCCAGTTGGATCTATTATATATAATGATATATCATACTGCCTCTTTCATGTGCTGTCACGTCACAAACCTAGATCAGAAAGTCCGTCGACACCCAAGCCACTTCATAGTAATTTATTGACAAATTTTGTCAACAAACTATGAACGTGATGGTGATGAAGATGAAGTCTGACAAATTATGAACGTGGCTGTTCACTATGATATGAGAGCACTTCTCTCATAGCAATTGCTCCAACCTGCTCTGACAATAAACTTGTGTGGTCCGATTTTCCCATACCTATGCGGTCTTAGGACTTCTGAGTAAATCACATAGACTTAGTGACAGGTGCATGAAGAAATACAACCCCTGTCCCCTCAACCCCGGGCCCTGAAGACCCCTGCCCATGAACTCTAGTCCTCGGCCTTCGCCTTGCGGAGTCAAACGAGTTTGCACACCAGAATCGAGCTGTGGCTCGATTTTGAAGCTGAGCATTTTTGCATCGTCCTAATCTGAATGTGTGGTCCACATCATATTCGATTGCCCGCATTCTGTGCGGTAGACAGTTTACTAACCCCCCCCCCAGACTGCTCCTCACTGGGCCCCAGTGGGGAGCCCCCACCTCCTGGAGAATGCCCGACAGATTTTGTCCCAAATAAATGTCACAGAGACGAGCCAGGAGAGTTATACTTCACTTAAGTATTTTAATTTTTCTATTTCAAGTTGATCCTAATCTAAACAACAAATAGATATTTTTTTAAAAAAATATCTCTTGCCATTAGATTAGTTATTAGTAATAACGAATCCAAGGCAAGAGATATTCTACCAGACCAGACCTGACAGGACATGCAGTCAAGCAGAGTTGACAAGTCTCCTCCCCGTAGATGGGTGTTGGCAACTTGGCACATATAGTATGAATAGTTCGTCGGCGTCGTCGTCGTTAGTTCGGTGCGGTAGTATCCGGACTTGGATGCCCTCAATACTGCCCTACGCATTGTGTCTACAGAAGACCTACCGTTTTGCGTTACAGCCACGTGGACACCAAAACCACTACACGTAGCTGAGGCATGAACGCTCGTGAGTTGAGTCACTCAACTCAACTTGAGTGTACTCCTCGCAATCGATCAACAACCACGTTTCAATGAGTTGCCAAGTCGGAGCTGACGACTTGCACTGAACGTTTCGAAGGACATCGAGTTCTCTCATTTCGGAACCTGCATCCCTCAACTTACGTCGACAGCGCCCGTGTTAGAATGAAGGTGATTCAGATTGCTATTGTCTACCTCCTGATCACTGTGGCAGTGATGCAGTGGGCAGTCGCTACCAGTGACACGGAAAACGAAGACGAGGACGAGACTGCAATCCTCGAGAGCGAAGTCATCGACAAAGTAGAGCAGACTGGCGAAGCGAGTTCGTCATCGGACGGCCGTGTGAGTGAGTTGTGCTGGTGGACTGCGAAAATGGCGACGAATGGCATCTGTGAGGATGGTTTCACTCTCAAGGCGATGTCGATTTGCACTGCCAATTGCCCCATCCAAAACCCCATCAAATGCGGTCCAGCATATCTCCCAGCCGGGAGTAGTTGCGTTTATGAATCATCAAAGAAGGTCACAGCTGCACTGATCCTAGCTGCGAAATTGAGTGGGGCAGGAGGTCTAGCGACGGGCATGAATCACGCTCCAGAGTTAGCGAGAAATCGAGTTGTCGAGGCTCAAAATCAACGGCGCCTATAAGACCGTATCGGCGTTGTTCAGAGCTTGGTTGGACTCGTCGACCATATTGACCTTAGCGATGTTGTCCTCGACAATGTTACAACACTCCTTGCCACGAGCCGCCGACTTGATCCAGCAGCATCAACTTCTCAGTGTGTCAAAGGTCTGCTAAACGCTGTGAAGCAGCTTTTGCGAGCTGTGGAGAGAGTCCATAAGCAAGACGCCGGATCAAGCAATGGCACTGGTGCGTACAAGGCGGAAGTGAAGGCCATCACTAATGCAATTGAAAAGTGCGACGAAGATGGAGACGAATGGGGTGTAAAGCTGATGACAACGCTTGAGGCCATGATCGAGGACATGGTGGAGAGCGTGAAGGGCGGTAAGTCAGTGGAGCAGGTGCTGAAGGGTGTTTCATTCAAGCTGCTCGAACACCTCGACCCCACGGGCATCGTCGCGTTCACCAAGGAGCTCACCCACAGCAAGTGCACGGTAGCATCTATCCCAGAAGAGCACTTCAACAGACCTTTTGCCATGACCAAACAAATCGAGCGGTTGGGCCTTCAAGTAGGTGGTTCGATTGAAATCGAGGAAGCGAATTGGAGCCCGAGAACGACGACGCTAGAACCGGTCACTGAGCTCACGATCGCCAATACGGCCCCCTTCACGGCTGCCCTCAAAGTATATACTGGTGGGCGACGTTTTGAGGATCGTCCCGCTTCATTCCTACCAACATAGGCGTCTTTCTTTCGCAAAACGTTCTCGCTGGACAGTGATGAAGTGTTGATGACCATCGGGAAGAACTCAAAAAGGACGCTTGTTGTGGCCCTCGAACGAGTCAAAGGCGCAGCAATGTACATCGACGTGGTAGTGAATCGAAGCACTTTTGAGAACATCTCTAGCGCCCTGAAGCGCAGCCTGAATCACATTACAGCTGTGCTTTCCCGCGGTCGCTACGGAGGTAATGCTGCACCGAATTTGGCCAAGGTAGGTTTCATCGCGTTCTGGGTTCCAAACCGTGATCATGGTGCGATCGTGATGAATGCGATAATTACGAAGCCTGTCACATCAAATTCATTGACGGGGTCTGCTGCGGACGAGGGTGATGACGGTAATCACGACTCGAGTAGTGATGGCAGTGTTGATACAGACGCAAACGAGCACAACGAGTAAGTGTCCGTTTTGTGATAAATCGAACTCGCTTCGAAAATACAGTACAATCCTACTTGTCCCAGTAAAGTGCGATGCCTTGTCCTAAAAAGCGTCTTTTTCTCACCTCTCTCGTCCTCTCACCATGCAACCATGGACCAGCGGTGCCTTAAATACTGGGAAGATGCGCAGGAGCTCGTGCGGAATGCGCCTGCGACGGCCAAGATGCTGAAGGAGCTGCGCACAATGAGTAGGTTCCTGCAGAAGAACCAGTCGCAGCGCTTCAGCGACAACGCCCAGCAGAAGATCGTGGACGCCATCGCCACGTACGTGAGCATCGCCAAACAGCACTCTGGACCTCCAGGCGCTGAGCAGCAGCAGCTCGCTGAGGCGACGTTCCAGGTCGTGAAGGATGGACTAGCCATGCCGTTCAACGTGTTCGGCTCGAAGCAGAAGAAGCGGCTGCTCAAGTGGTACAATGAGCTGATCGGCGTCGTCGGTGGGGACCCGGATGGCAAGCTGCAGGTCGAAGGACTGGAAGAGACTCCGAGCGTGGAGTGGAGCGTGTTAGATATTGATGACGAAGGCTACCTGTCATTGCTGAACGAAGCCACGGGTGAGACGTGTGAATCGTTCCAGGTGAAGAAGAAGAGTGTCGAGTATAAGAAGATCAAGAAGGCGTTTGAGAACGCCGAAGTGGTCGTCGTCACCACTGGCGACGAGATCGCGGAGGTACGAGTGAACGACGAGTAGTTGTCGAAGAAGGTGAAGACGGAAATGTTAATAGAGGCGTAGACCGCGAGCTATCGTCCTTGTTGCTGCTGAATCCAGGGCCTCGAGTGCACTGATATATACGTCATATAAATGGCGACTCAATTGATCTTCTGGTCTGGTCCCCAATTACCAGGGCTGTCGACGAGTTACTTAGGCTCTCTTTGTATCTTCTGCACCATCATTTCTGGTCACGCCATATTGGAAAGTTGAAGAGCCAAGTGTTGACGTTGTTTGAGTTTCATGAGGAGACTATAGGTTACCGCTAATCGAAGGACCAGATGTGCCATGTCTATTGCTATTGAGGGTGGCTTACCCATCTATGGTGAGGGGTACGAGCTTACGACTGGGTGGAGATCTTAGCGTCGCTCTCGTCATCGCGAAAAACCTGGGTGGGAGCAATTCCCTTGGGGGTTTCGAAGATGGTATTGTCGGGGATTGCCGTTTCAATTTCAATTACTCCCTTGTCGCGGTTTGGGACCCAAAAGGCGACAAACGCGACCTTCTTACTTCGTGCTTTTACACCTCCTCCGTAATTGCCGAATGTAAGTTTGGCCGCGATCAGGTTCAAATAGTCTTTCAACGTTTGGTGAAGGCCATTGAAAATACTGTCCTTCACGAGGACATCAACATACATCACCTTGCCCTTGACTTGCTCGAGCGGAAACTCTACGGATAGTTTTGTCTCCAAGTGCACTTTCTTATTCTTCTTGGAAAACGGATTTGAAACGAGGGATCTAGGCTTCGATCCCGACAGAGCCTGTGGGTTTGGAAGCAATCTCCCACCCGAGTAGGCCTTGAGGTCAATTTCGTGGGGTTGCGTGTTTCTAAACCAGACTCTGACCATTTTCTCCGCTCAGTGTGGCGTCCATTTCGCCTCTTCCACTGCAATCTCCCCACCGACTTGAAGTCCCAAATGCTC
Source organism: Pythium aphanidermatum DAOM BR444 (assembly GCA_000387445.2). Classification (NCBI taxonomy): domain Eukaryota; phylum Oomycota; class Peronosporomycetes; order Pythiales; family Pythiaceae; genus Pythium; species Pythium aphanidermatum. The sequence goes on along the minus strand of KE464112.1, from coordinate 8,052 downwards.
GATACTGTTGTCCATTTCAATTGGCTTGTTAAAATACGTGTCAGGAACTGTTGCCACTTCGCAAACTTCATGAACAAATGCCTTGCCAAAAGTGACGATACCTGTGGGATCAAACTGCTCCAGTTGCTTGACTGAGAATTCCTTCAGGGCTTGTTTAGCTGACTTACCGCCCTTTACAACGTCAATCATGCCGTCAACCATATTTTCCAACGTTGCCGCTAGTTTGACTCCCCACTCGTCAGGATCTCCGTTACACTCCTGAATTGCTTCGTTGACGGCGGCGGCTCCTGCATTGTCGGCATGAAGTCCATCAACGGACTTCACACCTTTCTTGCGAGACTGCTCCACCGCCTCCAACAGTTTTTTCACAGCGTTAAGCAGCCCCTTCACACACTCTGTGCTTGGCACAGCAGGGAGAAGATGGCGGCTGTTGATCGGGTCCGGCTCTGTGTGATTTCTTGATAGTCGCTTATCGAGCGCGTTGTGATCAGTCGAACCCAATCGGCGATTGCTTCCATTCTTATCTTGAGCGACGACTCCACCTTTGTGGTCGTCCGCTTTGGGTTTCATATTACGGTTGCTCCCAGCATTCTTCAAAGCAGCCACTGGCTCAACCAACATGCCTGCCCCGGAAACCTTCGCTGCGAGAATGATAGTGGCTGTGATTTTCTTCGCTGACTCGTGAATACAACTACGCCCCGCAGTAAGACACACTGGACCACACTTGACAGGTTGCTGAAGAGGACAGTTGGCAGAGCAAACCAACATCATCTTGTAGCTAAAACCTTCTTCACACACTCCACCAACTGCCTTTTTGATCTTCCTCCAGCATGCGTACTCAGCGTATGCCTTCGTCAGTGCTTTGTTTTCTTCGCTCATTTTCCCTCCGTTCTCGTTTTCATTTTCGTTTCCGTTGCTGTCCTTGATGTTACCTGTGTTGTTGCTATCTTGTTCACTGGAGTCTGTTTTGGTCGTCTTGGATTTCTTGAACAGTTTCGGAAACCGATTTGACGTCTTCTTCATTGCTCCTTCATTTTTTCCATTAGTAGCAACCGTGGGTTGAATCACGAACATTCCAATTAGAATGCATAGTAACGCAATGTGAAGAATCTTCATTTTGATCGTCCTTCGAACTGTACAGTTGACAATCCGAGGCTTTTTGCAAAATGAGAAGCCAGAGTGGCCGTGGGCACACGTCCCAGCTTCCGATCCTTTCACCTGACTTTTAGCCTCGTCGGTCAATTGCCATAGCTGTACACGTGTGTCCGCACTGTCGCTTGTCTTATTGACGATTTCTCCTGCCCAGCGCATAAGTGCTCTTTTCTTTTTAAAAAAGGAGCACTTGAAAAAAAGAGCTACTTTTTTCTTAAAAAAAGTAATCTTTACTGTTTCATCTTTTGAAAGGCTGGTTTCGCATTTGGGAGTTTTGACTTTAGAAATACACCACTACAGTCAGTTGCAGGGCTAAACCCGCTACGTTTTTTATAGACCTCTAGTAATCTATGCTTCTGGGTGATGAGAGGGAGATGGACAGAGGTACTGATGCAAGTGCGCAACTGGTCCCTTTGGGCTGAGCGGGGCGGATTTTACCGCCGTGGCATCTACGAGTTCGACAATGTTGCCCTGCTCGCTGCCTGTGAGTGGTGTGTCATGTCTTTTCGCAATCCCTGCGAAAAAACGATACTCAATGCCTGGCGTAAAGGGGTCATCGTTCTGAATGCTATGGCCTGCCTTGCGCTTTGACGTGATTCCAGCCCTATTTGACTGTATTTCAGTATATGTCTCGTTTGTGATCTCCTGTGTGAATTTGCTCTGCCTGGCAAGGTGGATATATCAGCAGCGGGCTTCGCCCTGCAACTGACTGAATTAGTCCATCCCAAATCACAGAGGATATGCAGGATACAGTACAAAGCTCACGGAGGTCTCCAATCTGCCGCACTGAGCAGCCAAGGTTGGAGATCACTTGCGCAATATTTCTGCAGCTTGGTGAGTAGGAGGCGGTGAGGTGGAAACATTTACTGGTCTGGTGTGTAGTAGGCCACCAAGTGCATCATGCACTGCATGTGGCCTCGCTTTTGAACAGGCTGACACGTATCAAGGAAATGTCACAACTCAGACTCGTCTGACTCAGACTCTGAGTTGTATCCAGTTCGCAACGTGGGTCTCCCCATCACTGATGCGGAGATTGATGGGTCACCACTCCAGCAGTGTTATTCATTCCGAATGGGCGCACGAGCAAGTCGAAGCGCGTCACCAACGACAACGCAGCTCAAGACACCCGCTCCCAGGGTTAATGATGAGAGCAAGTGGGACGACAGGGAAGCCTACGAGGCGCTCCTAAAGGCCCACAGAGGATCCATCGACGAGGTGGACAAGGACGTACGTGTGTGTCTATTTGACGGGGAAGTTCTTACACTTGACTGAGAGCATCACGACAGGGTGAGACGCCGCTGCACAACGCAGCCATGCGCAATCGAATCGACATACTCCGGCTGCTCCTGCGGTATGGAGCGAACATCGAATGTAGAAACTCTGTGCGATGGCTGTGATGAGTACCGTATCCTGGTGCGCCGTCGTGCAGACGTTATTGCTAACGCTTTCTCGTTTTTTGCTTCTTCACTAGAGTGGACGCACACCGCTGGCCGTGGCAGTTGACAATGACCAGCGCGAGGCTATGATGGAGCTCATCCATCGCGGTGCTAAAATTAATGCCAAAGACTCAATGGGCTGCACGCCACTTCATCTCGCAGCATACATGAACAACGCGGACTTTGTTGTGACACTGTTGGAAATGGGAGCAGATATCGATGCTCTGACTCAGGTACGACTTGCTTCCAAACGAAACGAGCAACGACCGGGAAGCATGCTAACGCTCGTGTGTCTAGGCCAAATTAACGCCGTTAGCTCTTGTAGCGGCCTGGGGTCAGCTGGAGATGGTCAAACTGCTAGTGGCGTACGGCGCGACGCTTGGCGTCCACGGAGAGGTACGCTATTCGACATAATTTTGTCGAAGTTGGTGCACAAGCCTCACGATTCGTATTAGTATACGTCCCCACTGATCCAAGCATCCTACCACAACTTCCCTGAAGTTGCTGCATATTTGATTGACCAAGGGGCGGATATGGAAGAAACACAGTCTGTAAGTCGACGTCGCGAGGTTGTGAGGACTATGTCAACATTTGACTTTGTATTCTTATTCGAAAATCAGAGTGGCCTAAATGCGCTGCACTTCGCTGCTGTAGAGGGAAGCATTGCTGCCATCCAAGTACTGGTGGAAGCAGGAGCTGACGTCAACAGCCTTGCGCCGGTACGTGCTGTCTTGTGCAGTCACTATAATCTGGAGCTATTGAATACCACTAACAACTGGATTTATGAAGGTGGAGTATGTACATGGGTTCACTCCAATCCATTGCGCATACGAAGGCAAGAAGATAGAAGCAGTCCGATACTTGAGCCAATTCGCGACCGACTTGGACGCAGAAGCGGATGTACACAAGGCTAAAAAAGCGTACGAAAATATGCGTGCATGGACCATAGCCGTTTTGCGGGCTATGGAGGCTGCGGAAAAGGAGGCCGCTAATGAACGGTCATGGTGGCGGTTCAAGTGAGAGATGACACGCGCAACTGTCCTCACCGACACACGTCGGGTACACGCTGTCGTGGTTTTAGTCCAAAAGTGTGGCAGCGTCCAAGAGGGATCGATCAGAGACACAATCACACACACACACAGAGAAAGTAAACGTCAAGAAGATGACTGGAGGATTAAGAGGTTTGGAATCTTTATGGAGGCTGCCTCTTTGTATGGAAAAATATTATTCCGGTTGGTTTCGGTTTATTGGCTTTCCCGGGCGATTATACATTTCTTGGCTGGTGATGAGACCTCGTCCCGCTGCAAGGTAATTTTGATATTTAGTAAGTACTAGAAGCTTGTCTAAAAAAATAACTCTCCGCAGCTGACATACTTGAACAAGCTGAAGTCTGAGAACATTTCTATTCGAGGTGGGAACATTTCTTAAATGCGAAAGCGCGTCTAACGGAGCTTATCGTGAAGTGCCTGGGAGCTTTCGCGGGTCCTACCAGGCTTCGTCATCTTCAGTCGTGTGAACAGAATGTGACCCCTCCACTGCGTTCAGCTTGGTTTTTTTCTCCCGCTTGCTAGTGCAAGATGGCTTCTCATTGAATTGAACGCAGTAATAACGCAACTGTCTAGATCCCTCCAATTTGAAAAAAAGCGCGTTTTACACACGCCCATTGTGCATGTTCTTGTGGTGTTGCATTCCAGCGCGTTTGGACAATCACTCTCTCTTAAAAAGCGCTTTTCCACATCTCGGTTCAACCACCAGTGGAGCCACTCTGCGATCCGTCCTCCTCCCCCTCATGAGCCTCTTCCTCCTCCAGCGTCGCGTGCGTGGGGCATCAGCCGCCGCCCGCGTGGCCTCGCGCGCGCTCTCATCAGCGCCTGCGTTCGTCTTCGACTCGCGTCAGGAGTACATGGACTATCTGACCAAGCACCACAGCCGCCTGCCATGGGGCTTCTCCGTCGCGACCACCAACTTCGAGTTCGTGCCGGAAGAGGCGCCACACCTGCCAGCCAACATGACGCTCAGTCTGATCAAGCCAGTCAAGCCGACGTCGCTCTTTGGTGCAGTGTTCACATCGAACGCGTTCCCAGGTGCACCGGTGATCGTTGGGCGCCAGCGCCTGCACGAAGAAAAGCTCGGTGCGATCCTCGTCAACAACAAGATCTCGAACGTGTGTGCGAGTGGCGGAGGCGTCACAGACGCGCAAGAAGTGTGTGATGCTCTGTCGAGGCATCTTCGTCTGGAAGACAGTGCCGTGGTGCTCCCTAGCTCCACGGGTGTGATCGGCTGGCGTATCCCAGTCGACTCGATGATCCAGGCTATGCCACAACTCGTTGAGAACCTCCAGTCGGAGAGTGTGCTGCCTGCTGCTGAAGGTATCATGACCACTGATCTCTACCCGAAGATCCGATCGGTGGACGTCTGTGGAGGTCGCATTGTCGGTATTGCCAAGGGTGCGGGCATGATCGAGCCGAACATGGCCACGATGCTTTCGTACATCCTCACGGACCTCTCGGTGCCCCGCGAGACTCTGCGTCAGCTCCTGAAGGAAGTTGTTGGTGACACTTTTAACGCTATGAGCATCGACACGGACCAGAGCACATCTGATACGGTTGCGATTGTGTCGTCCGACCAGATTCCATTCGACTCAGACTCGCAGCTGCAGGAATTCAAGAAGGCACTTCACGAAGTGTGCCAGGGTTTGTGTGAAGACATTGTGCGCAATGGTGAGGGTGCACAACACGTGATGCGCGTCGTTGTGCGCGGTGCTCAGTCCAAGGAGATGGCTAAGGGTGTTGGCAAGTCGGTCGTCAACTCGCCACTGCTCAAGTGCGCGGTCGCCGGTAACGACCCGAACGTTGGTCGACTTGTCATGGCTGTTGGCAAGTACATGGGTCAGCACCACAAGGAGCTCGACATCACGCGCCGCATGAAGATTACCATGGGTGGCGTCTCGATCTTTGAGAACGGCGAGTTTGTGCTCAACAGTGAGATTGAGCACCTTCTTGTCGGCCACATGCAGCGCGCCCAGCTTACCGAGTCAACTCGTGGTGGCCTGGATGTCACCTCGCGAGACTACCCACCGCATGGCAACTTCGTCGAAATCGACATCGACCTTGGTATCGGCAATGAGAAGTCGCAGGTCCTCGGTATTGATCTTACCCACGAGTACGTCGCCATCAACGCTGATTACCGTTCCTAAATCACCTCCTAAATGCACGACAGCATTTGCATATGATTCATTGCTCATTCGCTTTGGTCAACTAATACCCGTCTGTCCACTACAGAAACCCTGCATCAGCTGTAAACGACGTCTCACTTTCTCCGGGTCCGAGAACACCTGATGGAGGATCCGACTCAGCCGCAGCTCTTCAATCCCCCTGAAGAAGCGGCGAAACCCCTCGCGTGTCTTGATGTCCGCCACACATGAGTGCTTCTCTTTCATCCACTGAATGATCTGTTCGTCACTGGTTCGGCATGCCAACCCCATGGAAGCACTCGACTCAAGCGATTCGCCTTGGCGCCGCTCGTCGTCACTATCTCTCCGTTGCTTGCGCTGGCTACTGGAGTCTGTGGCATTATCTCCGTCCATTTGGTCACGCCACTTGTCGATTGCGTGAAGACTCTCCGTGACGTTGAAGAACCCTCTCGTCTTGGCATGCGTCGGTGGTCGGGAGGACGTCACTGCTTTTCGCTGCTTGAGTTGGCGAGCAACGGACCTCCTGCGACTCATTTTACGCATCATCAGTCTCATCACCACATTCATCTCATGTGTAACTCTACTCACAGGTCATCAGTGTCGCTGTCGCTACTGGAAGAATCACCTTCATCTTCCCCGACCGATTTGCGTCGACTGGAACGATTCAGGAACGATTCTGTGGATTCAAGATCTAGCTTGGGGGCGATTTCTTCGAGATTCCAGTCGCCGCCAGAGCGTGTAGCTGTTGTGAAGACGCCTCTTGACGTCTTGCGTGGGGAGCACGGTCGCTGGTCATCGTGTTGGGGCTCTTCATCCAAGATCAGAATGTCTACATTGCGTGTGCTCGACGTTGGTACAGATGAAGAAGACGACGAGGATTTGATTGAGGATGAAGAGCGACGCTTGGGCATGGGAGTCTCGATGTGGCGTGATCTGATTGTACTATCGACGAAAGCCTCTCGCACATTACCATTGCGTAGTATACCAGCAGAAGTATTGGGCCTTCGCTCTGTACTCGACGGGGGACGTCCACTACTACTTGGTGGTCTCTTCATAGGCGATGCAGACGGGCTAATGATCTCACTTGGGTCTTCCGTAGATACCACACCGATTACCGATGCACCCGCCGTCTCCATTCGCCACGCCTTAAGCTCGTGCAGGATCGCGTCTCGTGATTTGTGTTTTTCTAATTCGTGCGCTCTGTCTAACGTCGCAGTAATCGACTCGCGCGCAGGAGTCGATGGCCGCTCCACCGTTGGGTACTTCACCATCCCTCCGGTAGAACCAAGCTGTGCCAATCCTGCTACTGCGGTTGACTCTCCACCTTCTGTTTCGCTTCTGTGGCGCCGCAATGCACTCGTCACATTCCCAGCGAACACAATGTCCGTTCCGTGTGTCAGTGAGCTACCGTAGTCATCACGGCTAAGCTCTTGAGGAGCGCCCACATCGAGACCTACAGCGCCAACTCGGGAAGAACTTGGTGCTCGTGAGAGCCCCGGGGATTCGTCGGCTCGACGACCGTGGGAGGACTCTGGTCGCTTCAACTCGACTGCTTTAGTTCTCGCCTCGCTCTCGAGCTCTTCCTTGAGTGCCTGGATCGCAGCGTCGACCTCGTCATCGCTCAATTTGTCTCGCTCTTGATCTGTGATGGCTCGACCATCTAGTGTCATCAGCTGAGGTAGAAAGCTCGCGACGATTTCTCGATAGTATTGTAATCGACACAATGGGTTGCCCTGCAGTGTCAAGCACACCAGATGCGGACAGAACGCTACCCGCAGTGCCCAGACAACATGAGCACATTCACCACTGATGAGCAGAAATACTAATCGCGAACTTACCGAGCTGCTCGATCTGCCCAACGTCGCTCACTAGATTGTTCTCGAGGTCTAGGACCCTCAACTCGTCGTGCATGGTGAGTGGACTGATGTCCACGAGCAGATTGTTCTGAGCGTGTAGCTCTTGGAGTCCCGTGAGGGCTGTAATGCCGTCCAACTCCGAGATCTCACAGTGAGCCACCCACAGCACTTGCAACGAGTGAAGCGAAGTGCCCAGGTCGCGGAAGCTGTGCAGCACGCTCCCCGGTAGCAGACGCAGTTGTTGCAGCGACGGCAGCAGCTCCCCAATCACCTCAAGCGACTGCTTACTGGCATCCACTGTGATCTGCACGCTGGTGACGCGTGACAGATCCGCTCTGCCTGTCACCTTGTGCTGCGATGCAATCACCATCAGTGTCGACATAAGGCTGTGATCCGCACAGTCATCCCCGTACCA
>KE464111.1:19978-30646 GCA_000387445.2 Pythium aphanidermatum DAOM BR444 | reverse complement strand
CTCTCGATCGACCCACGTTATTTCTTCTCTTCCTCGTAAATTACGTTTGTTTTTCTTCTGCTGCTTTCGCGAACACCCTGTCAGACTTTATCCTCCAGTGTGTGTGTGTGTCTGTGCGTGTGGCATTTTCCAGCTTTCTGAAACTAGAAAAAAGTGGAACAAAAAAGGAAAGAGGCTGCCTCCGACAGCCCAACCCGACTCAATAAAAAAGGAAAGGGCGGAAGAACCACCACGCGCCGCCGCCCTCCCCCGCCTGCGCGCCTCCGCCTCCTCCGCCTCTTCCTCGCGCGCCGCCTTCATCTGCATCTCCACACGCTCGTGTGTGTGCATCTGTGTCTGCGTCGCTGCCTGTGTCGTCGTCATCCACCCACGTCCCCTTCAGTTCCGACACCACCCATCGACCAACTCAGTAGCGGTCAGGCCACGCGGGTTTCGTTGACGTACAGGACCGCGGCACATCCACCTCCCTCCTGTGGAACCCGACGAGCCGGACGGGACAGGACTCTTTCCCTCCCTCCCTCAGAAACAGAAGCCATGGACGTGCCACGCGGGCCAAGTAGCGTGCAACTGAGCGCCAGGATGGTGGAAGCCCAGGCGTATTTCCAGCGGATCGTGAAGCAAGAACTACAGGTGCTGCTGTCGACAGGACTTGAGCGCGAAGTGGCGGTCAAAATGCTGCTCCATCGGATCGTGGAATCCACGCAGGAACCCGAAGAGAATGACGTGAAGCGAGTCATGAGACAGTTCCAAATGAACTACGACGATGCTGTACGAGCACTAATCGTGAAGCAGGTGCGGCGGTAGCCATCTTGTGGCGTGTGCATGGGGGGCTGACTTGCAGATCTGTTTGTCTCCTTATCAGGAAATCGGACGCCTGAAAAAGCAAGGTTTGGACGCATTCGCAGCGATCGAAGAGCTCACGCGGAAGATGCAACGGATTCGGGTTCCAGAAAACTCGGATGAAGAAGAAAACGACAGTGCGATGGAGGACCCGATTGTCGAAGAACATACCAGCGATCATGCAGAGACTTCTGTTGATGAAGCTGAAGAAGGCTCTGCCTCAGATACCGTCGGTCCAGAAGAGGAAGTGGCACAAAAAGAAATGAACGGTCAAGAGAGCTCTTCTGTGATCCGAGTGAGCGAGTCTCCGGCCCAAGAAGTTGCGGAAGCTGAAACAAAGGAATCTCCAGCTAACACGTATTTATCATCGCTCATTGACCAAGTCTCGATTTCAACGTCTCCCCCAACCGAGACAGATGCGGATTGTGACTCAACGCAGCCCTTTCGGTCCTTGGCAACCGTTCATTCGGTAGGGTCATCTCACAGTGAGTTTACTTTGTTCAGCTCGCATTCTCGTAAGCGGCGTGTCAATGTTGACGTGTCAAGTCCAAGCTCTGAGAACGAAGAGAAAAGCAGTGCCACACGTATATCTTCTTCAGCGACGTATCGATCACATCTGTCGATGCATCGTCCGATGTCTCCTACGTTTCGATTTCCAAAGAACAAAAACTTTGGACACACGAAGAGAACGAAGAGCCCGTATTCGACGCAAGCACATTCAAGAGCACATCTATTCTCCCGCCAACGTCACCCACTGCAGTAAGCACACATGAGAGCACACCACCGTCGTCTACATCCACAACTCCAACAATGATGGGGAAACGAAGACGAGTAGCACGTGGGCCGTCTTCTCCTGAACTCGATAGCATCGCGGATGAAGCGATCATTCGGGTATCGAAGCGGCACAAGATGTGGGAAGATCACGAGTAATTGTGGAGGATACTACCGAAGATTTTTGATGGTGATCACACGGCTGATGAGCCACGCTTGAATATGTGTACAAGCGAGGAGAGAGACGGTGTTCAAGACCGATCCAGTGGCAAGCATTGTAGTTTAGTAGGATAAGCAAGCGTAGGAGCGTAGGAGTAATGATAGCACTAGCACTTGAGAAGCAGCGTCACCTCGCCTTTTTTTAGATTCGCTTTTCTCAAAAATGCTCTTTTTCCTCTTCCGGATAACGTGTTTTTCGCAGTCGGATAACCGCAAGTTGGTTTTGTTCTGGGAGTTCTTTGTTGTCGAAGTGACCGAGACCTCGGAGCCGCACCACGCCCATCGCTCTGAACTCACGCGCCGTGTCCGCCGCGCGCCTGGTATCTCGCTATCTCGCTTCCTCACTTCCTACTCCTCTCTCTCTCTCTGTCCACAGCATTGTCGACGCGTGTGCGAGCTTGCGCTCCTCGTCGCATTTCGGTTCTCTGCTGTCGCAGAACGTGATTTCCCCAGCCATTTTCCGGTTCCGACCGCGCCATGGGCGACCTCCTAGACGCCGAGGAGCAGGCGGCGCAGCTCTGGCGTGAGCTCGTGGAGAGCTCCGTCGAGTGCGAGCTCTGCAACGAGCCGTACGACGAGAGCGACGGGCATCTGCCGCGGCTGCTGGCATGCGGCCACACGTTCTGCCAGTCGTGCCTTGAAGACTGGTGCGCCGTTGGCTCGTCCGCGGGGCTCAACGGCATGGTCACGGACCCGCGCACGGGGCTGGCGCTCGCGACCATCGAATGCCCCACGTGCCGCCGCACAACGAGCTTCGTGGCGGCCGATGGACCACGGGCACTGCCCAAGAACTTTGAGTTACTGCGCGTGCGGCAGGAGATCGAGTCGCAATCGCAACAGCATTTGCACCAGCTCAAGCAGCAGTGGGCGACACAGGTAATGGAGAAGGAGCGACTGGCGCGTGAGGCCGAAGAGAGCGCGATGATGGCGCAACGCGAGTCGGTGCAGGCCGCCCAGCGAGCCATGCACTTGGCCAAGCAGGTCGAGATCAATGAACAGGAGAAACGGCAGGCGCAAGAGCGAGCCGAGGACGCGAGGCGCAAGGCCCTGGCGGCGTCGCAACAGGCAGAGGCACTGCAGGCTGAGACCGAGCAGCTCAAGCAGCGGCTTCAGCACGAGGCCATGCAGCTGCAGCGCGTCAAGCGGGACGCCAGTAGCGCGGCGGCTGAGGCGGCCGAGCTGCACTCGAAAGCCGAACAGCTCCAGCAACAAGTCGAGATCGTGCGCGCGCAGCTCTCACTGCACGCTGGGAAGCACGACCCGTCCAAGCTTGTGGTACTCGTGGTGGAGCCGACGACTGTCGGCTCGTGGCTCATGCCGTACACGCGTTACGCCGTGATCAGCATTGCCCAGAACTCACCCCATGGAGCTCCAAAGTCGCTGGACCCGTACCATGCCGCCAAGACGTGGGTCCGAATGCGTCACGTGGCGGAGCCCAGCTCCTCCGTCAAGGTCTACCGACGTTACAGTGACTTTGTGTGGCTGCACCATGAGCTGTACCGTCGATTCCCTTACGAGTTCGTGCCAAGCATCCCTGGCAAGCAGCTCTTCTTCAACAAGGACAAGGAGTTTGTAGGCGAACGAATGCGCTCGCTGCAGGCTTTTCTTCGTGAGATCCTGCGTCATCCCGTGCTGGCAACAACGGACCAAGTGCGTGCGTTCTTACTGTCAACTACAGAGGAGCTCGAGAATCTTCGCAACGCGTCTCGACTGAACGACGATGAAGACGACTCGTTTCTAAAAGAGGTCGAAGAGAGTGAGGCGGCTGCGACCAAGTCGCGCAGCAGCAGCCAGCTCACCGCTGCACCACCGCCGACGCCTGCGACTTCTTTTCCATCGCCTGCACCATCGTCGTCGTCATCGTCTCGCTCCAGTTGGGCCTGGGGCGCTGTCTCTGCATTCACTTCCAGTGCTGCGAAGCTCGTGTCGTCCACAGGCAGCGCCTTGTCGAGTAGCATTGCCGGCGTCTCATCCACTGCTGCAACGGCTACTTCGTCGTCAGACGACGTGACGGAGAAGTCGTTATCGAAGAGTTTGACGGATGAAGATTCGTCACCCCATGACAAGGCGACCCGACTAGCCATTGAGAAACGACGCACGTACGTCGACATCGCCAAGGCGCACCAGTCCGTCACCCAGAAAGGAGCGCATCTCTCGCGTGTGCAGCGTCGCTACGCGCATCATTTGCATCGCTTGTGCGAACTCATGCATGACATGGACACACTGGACCGCAATTACAATAAGAACAAGCGCGAACGTCACCTCTTGGCGGTGTCAATGATGGACCACAGCAACACGTACACGGCCCGGCAAGTCGAGGAAGACGCCCGTGCATGTCTCGAGTCGGAGCGTCCGTTCCAGGAGAAGGCGTCGGAAGTCTTCAGTTCACTGTCGTTGGCGACAGCGAACGATGCCGAGTGCATGGAGTATGCCCTGCTGGAGATCTCCCGCATGCAGACGTTGCATCTCGGGGCGATTGAAGACGCGTTCTCGCGTCTGCGCACGAAAGAAGAAGCGCTCCATCAGCGCGTGGCCTCGAGTGGCAGCAGTTCACGCAGCGGCTCGTTCTCCGAGTTTGGCTCGCCTCCGGTGGACGGGCTCTCGTCGTCTTCGTCCATTCTGATGGCCAAACGGGAAGAGCTCCAGGCGCGACGAAGCGAACTCACCGAGAAGGTGAACCACAGCGTGGACCCATCGCGAGCACATCTTGTGCTCACGACGCTACAGCAGAACGTCATGGAGATGCACACACTGGCGGTCGCGCGCCGCAAGCTGCATGAAGCGAGTTATCAACAGCTCATCGCCGCGTGTCGAGCTGTCTGAACGAGGTACTTCTGAATGCCGTGTTTATTTGAATGAAGGGAACGAATGGCTGTGTATCTTTGTCAACGCCGTCGTCGTGCCGGCACCTGCTTGAGCTGCTTGTCCGGTAGGTATGCTGCGTACGGCAGCGCTGCGTTCTCGTAGTATGACTTCATTGACGGCAAGTCGAAAACCGGCGCTTCTCGGCTTCTGGCGACGTCTTCTTGGTGTTCTCGTCGTGGTTCTGCTTCGTCCTTGTGCATCTCGATGCTCTTACTATCTGTCCGAGTGGGCGAAGGCGCTGTTGCGATCTGCAGGACGAGTGTCTGGTACTCGTCCCAGTCCTTTTCACACTTGAGCACGAGCGCCTTGTACTCGTAGATGGGGCAATTGGTTTTCGCCTTTGAGAAGGACTCCAGTAAGAGCGCAGCCAATGCCTCCCCGAGCGTCACGACCTTCGTCGCTGTCTGCATCGCTTCGCTTGCGTCGATATCGCTAGTAGTGTCCATGGAGCCACTGGCAAAGCACTTCATCCACGCGAGTTTGGTCTGAACGAGCAGGTCGTCAAGACGACGCTGCAGGCTCTTCAGTGTCTCCTTCAGCTCCATGCGCGTCTCGATCGCAAAGTAATGGGCCGCTTCATCCGATCTGCCTATGCTGCTACCATCACTAGTGCTGATTCTACTATCTAGAGCGTCTGTAGGAGCCTGTGCTTCTGTCTGTGGCTCCACTGAGGTCGGTTTACTCGTGAGCGAGTCCTGGCTAATGAGCGTGCTACGACGGGAGCGCATATGCGAGAGTTTCTCCGCCATTGTCATGCGGCGCGTGAGTGGCGCCGACGACGGCGCTTGTGTCGCTGCTTCTGGCGCATCTTCCGGTGCTGACAGCGCCGTCATGATGTCCACGGCGTCCTGCTTGGCGCACAATGCGAGCGTCGCCAATGAACACGAGCATAGTTCCAGACTCTCGAGCTGCTCCTGGTCCACGACCCAGTCGCTCGAGCGCATCGCTCCACGAGAGACGCGTACTCGCGGTCAATGAGACGCTGGAGATGCGTCGTCGACTTCACGATCTCTCCAAGACGGCGATACATTCGCATGTACCCGTCTCGCTTGCCATCGCCTTTGGTCGACGTGCGCCACGTTGCCGTGCTTTCCCACCACGCGAGAAACTCCGTGCGGCTACTCAACACCTCAGGCTGTTGCTTCGCGTCCGTGGCATCGCCTCCTTCACGCTGGATCTCACGCAGGAGGCTCACAAAGAGCGAGGAAGTGACGCCGTTCGACATCTCCATTTTCCCCGTGGATCAACATGTGTCGTTTCAGGCACACACGGTTTCTCCTAAAACCGCTGTATTATCGTATTATCCCTTAAACGTTGCATGTAATTTACCTTGAAGTTTGAAAGGTAAATAACGATCTGGGTGGATTGCTCGGAGATCCTTTTCTCATGTGGCGGATATTCGTTCGCCCACCTCCTCATCTCCCTGAGAAATGCGGCGGCCGAGGTCCACACGAGCTTGTGGTTCTGTTGGAATCTGGAGCTTTTGCGGACCCTCCGATTGTTTTTTTTTTCTTGCGTCCACACAGGTCGTGCGGATCCTCTGATGATTCGGTGCGTCAGTGTGGGTTCTGACCACACTAGTGTCCGAGAGTCAGTTACTTGGTTAGTCTTCAGCTGATCACGAAGAAGCCACGCCGATTTCCTACTCCCAGTCGTGACTATGCAACTGCTTCATCGGTTGTGTTTGATTGGTGCCGTTTTCCATTGTGCGATCGCTGAGCCCATCGTGCAACTCGACAATGGCACCAAGATCCGAGGCGCCGTGCACACAACAGCCTCTGGCCACTCAGTGCATGCATTCAAGGGCATTCGGTACGGTGAACCGCCCGTGGGTGAACGGCGGTGGAAGCAATCGAAACTGGTGTCGATCATGTCTGATGTCAATGCCACGGAGTACGGCCCCGCCTGTCACCAACAATCTCGTGGAATAGCTACAGTCGAACCAGTTGTGGAATCCGAAGATTGCTTTTTCATGAATGTCATCACCCCTCTCGGTGCGACCAACAGCTCCTATCTACCCGTCATGGTGTGGATCCACGGAGGTGCATTTGTTGGTGGGCATAGTGGTGAATACGATGGATCGCACTTTGTCGTTGATGAGCGTGGCCACCCGACGACTGTGTTTGTATCTTTCAATTATCGCGTCCATGTCTTCGGCTTTTTTCAAAACGAACAAATTTTGAGCGCTGGAGAAGGTGCCAACTTTGGTCTTCGCGACCAAGAACCTGCATTTCAATGGATCAAGAAGTACATCCACGAGTTCGGTGGCGACCCCGACAAGCTCACGGCGGTTGGCCACCAGGCTGGTGCGACGTCGATTCTTTACCACTTGACGGCTCACCAAGGCACTCACCCGTGGTTCAAACGTGCGATCCTGAGTGATTTGTTCCATCTTCCGGCGCAAACAACGGTATCGAAGGCAGCCTGGGCGAGTGAGACATTGGAGCTCGCGAAATCAGTCAACTGCACGATATTGAGCCAAGCTGAGGTATTAAGTTGTTTGCGCCAAGCAAATGCCTCAACGCTCATTACGTATCCTACGTCCATGCTACCATCAATCGACCATACGTATGTACACATTCCTCTGCTGTCGTCTATTCTGCCACGTACCCATGATGGTTGGCACATCGACGGACTTTGTATCCCCGATATTCAAAACGAGCGAAACTGATTTCAGTACTGCTCTGGATGACCAAATCTATTTGACACCAAACCAGGCCCAGCGCGCGATGGAATTATACCTGTCACCAGATCTGCTTGTCAAATGGAGTGTACTCGAAGCATACGAAGATTTCTGGTCCATCTGCGCGAGTGAGCAACTCTCCATTGCAGCCGGGAACTCCAGCTACCGTTTCTTGGTCGATGCACAAACAGGGGACACGAACGACTTCATATTCAACTACACATCCTACACCGTGAAGGATGCTCGGGATGCATCGGCCTTTGTGACGCACATCCACAGGGCATGGACGAATTTTGTCGTAACTGGAAACCCAAATGGAGATGGAAACACGACGGCCTTGGACACGGTGTGGCCTCCATTCAACTCGACTTCCATGACGCAGCTCCTCATCGAGCCGGCGCTGTCAGTGCAGACAATGCACGAGTATTATCCGAACCGAGCGGAGCGCTGTGCATTCTGAAGCAAGTCGAGTTGGATGACGCGGCAGTTCTGACATCACCTATGTACTGAGATGGGAGAGATCAGCTTCTTCTTTCATGTATTGTATAGAATACCGTCTTTCCGTTAAAAACTTCTCAAAATACGTTGTTTTGCCCATTCGAAATCGGTTCTAAGAGAGAAAGCATCGTGCTATCCCTGTCTTCCCGCCGTGTTGTGTGGGGCGTCCAAGAGCCAAATGGCGAAAACGGCGGGGAAAGCGCGTGGCACGGGCAAAGCGCGCGCCGCTGCGACGCCCACAGGCCTCCAGGCGCGCAAAGAAGACGCTCAGACGATAGCGCCGCATGACGACGAGTCGAACGAAGTGCCGCCGACGTCGGAGGCCTCTCTGGACGCTGAGAACGAAGGATTGGCCGTGGCGCTTTCGCTCGACTGCGATGTGGATGACGACGAAGACGATAATAGCGACGCCTTGGATCCGCTGATGCTGCTGAGCCAACACGCGTCTGTTCGGCAGGGGAAAGATGCGGCGGCAGAGGCCAGCGCGATGCAAGCGGCGCAGATGCTGGCGATGCAGCAGGCCGAGTACCAGCGGTCGCTTGATGTCGTGCGCCACCAACTCGCCCAGCGTCAACTACAGCAGCAGCTCCAACAAGCAGGAGGAGTGAACGTGATGCAGCATATACAGCAGCGCCTACAAGAGCGCATCCAGCTCAAGCAGCACCAGCAACTGTACGAGACAATGCGGCACCAAGCCGTGACCGGGGACACGGTCGTGAGTTCCGAGTATCAGCAGCAGCTGCAACAGTACCACGCGATGATGCGAGAGATTGAGATGCACGCAAACCACGCAGCCAGTGTGCAGGCAGCAGCGGCTGCGGGGGCGTCGGGAGAGGTGGCGTCGATGACACAGGAAGAAATCGATCGGCTTCGGCAGGAACGTCTCCAACGTCTGCATCAGCTACACCTGCAGAAGCTACAACAGCGGCAGCAACAGCACCAGCAGATGCAGGCACAACATGCTGCGGCGTTGCGAGTGACGCTCACGGGCGTACCGACGCCGGAGCAGCAACAGCAGCAGCAGCTCCTCCAGTTACAGGTTGAGCAAGAACGACTCCGACAAATGCAGGTGCAACAAATGCAAGAAACGATGAACCAAACGGCTCGGCAGCTTCAACAGACAGAGCAAACGCAACCATCGAAGAAACGGATGGGAGAGGATGCCAAGAGCCAACAGGAGACATCTCCAACGAAAGCTAGTAGTGGCAGTGAGGAGGCTGCTCCGTCAAAGAAGAAGCGGAAAACACAGGCTGAGAGTCAGATGGAGTCGCTCGTGCGCGTGCTCTGTCGGCTTCAACTCACAAAGACAGAGCACGAGATGCGTGTTCAACTCGACAAGTTGGTGACGTGGATTGGCAAGACCGTGGACGTTTGCTTGCTGCGATTCGCTTTGCGAGACTTTGTAGAGCTGTTCGGTTTGAAGCAGAAACAATTCCAGACCGCATCCACATGGCCAACCGAATTGCTTCCCAAGTGCACATTGATCCATGATAAGCTACGCCACTCAATCGCCGCGTTGGTGAGAGCATCAGATCCCAAGGAGAAGTCAACAGGTGAAAACGAGAAATCTATAGCCGAGAAAAAGTCATCTGAGAGTGAAAGTGACACGAAAGCCACGACATCCGCTGCATCACCGAAGTCTGTCACAACCGAAAGCCCGGCGTCGATCGGAACCGACACGATCACACAGTCCGCTCGAGAGCATGCGTATGCTGCACTAAAGGAACAAATAATGACTTCTCTAATCACGCCCAAGCCCCGACCACCGAAAGTTGCAGTGCCTCTCACACCCGCTGCAGTTGGACAATCAACTGAACCGACTGTCATTCCTACTCAGGGAACGAGCGCAGACACAACTCCGACTGCTAAGAAAGCAAAGAAGCGTGACCTCACCGTTGACGTGAACGGAATCGATACACCACAGGCAAAGAAGCCTCACGTTCCTATCACGATGGCCACACCAGCGAAGCCCTCTGCTCCGGCACCAGCAGTCCGACCAACACCATCTGGACCAACGACCATCTCACCCCAGATTGCTCAACAATTGTTTGATTTCGATCTCACGCCACGGAGCTGTATGGTCGCACCCGACGAAGATGAAGACCGTTTCTACTTCCCTCTCAAGCCGATCTCGAATATTATGCGGAAAGTCCTACCCGGTGGGAGCCTCCCAATAACAAAACGACGAAGGAAACGACGTGGAGGAAACGATGACGAAACTGAAGGAGATGAAAGCAAGTCGTCGAAAAAGAATGATGATGACGATGAGGACGAGGAAGACGCAGAAGATGGAGAAGAAAAAGAAGCAAACGGCGAAGATGGTACACGGGGAGAAGAAGAAGATGGCGATGAAGACGAGGACACGAAGCAGGACACAGCAGACGCACGAAAAGAGTCTCAACGTCTCGTTGTTGATGGAGAGAACGGAGAGCCTCCCGTGAAGATTGACGACGCTGCAGTCGTGTTCATGCAAGAGTGTGTAAGCGAGTTTCTTTTGTTCTTCACGAGCGAGGCGCGAGACCAGGCCATGCTAGAGAAGAAAAAAGGCTCCATCACAGGCACCAACGTCGTGCAGGCAATGGAGAACTTGGGTTTCTCTGCGTACGCCAAGGTGCTGAGTGGTTACAATGAAAAAGTGCGCAAAGTTCAAGACGAGCAAGCGCAGCAGAAGCTGGAGAAGAAGAATTTGGCCAAGAAGCAACGCAAACAAGCCGAAGAAGAAGCCAAACAGCGAGCAGCAGCAGCAGCAGCCATCACCATGGAAGCCAAGAGTGAGAGTACAAGCGGAGAGA
>KE464110.1:22053-36734 GCA_000387445.2 Pythium aphanidermatum DAOM BR444 | reverse complement strand
GATCGGACAGTGTCTCTCAGTCGTACTATTTTGTAGTGATCTCGCTCTATTCAAGAAGCAAGTGGAGCAACAGGAGAAGATTGTGATGGATCTAGCTGCGTGCGCCAAGGTACTGCAAGCGAAATGGGCACGGATCCCATGTTGGTGGTTGACTGAAGTCGTGCTTTGATTCAGCGTCTGGCTGAAAAGAGTGCAGCGCTGTCGAAAGACGTCAGTGCACTGTTCTTCCTGTTTAACGGATGGTCTGTAGCGGAGGCGACGTCCGCCGAGCAGAATGCCGAGATGTTGCTCACCTTGGGCAAAACAAGTGAGTGAGACTGGGATACGAAACCACGTTGTTTATTGTAATGACCCACGATCACTGCTGTAGCTACCGTTGTGAGCCACTGGTCGCATGTGGCATGCCACGAACCAAGTATCTACGAGCTAATTCTTCACGAGAGCCTGCGCTATCTGGGCCACCAGTACAAGGACATGAAGGAGCTGCTCATGCAACGCGAGGCCACTCTGCTACAAGTTGCCCAGCAAAACGCCTCTGCCACCGCCGGCGCCACTACCGCGTCTTCGGTTGTCAGCGCAGCGTCAAACTTGGCATCACGATTTCGTGGAGCAAGTGATGCGACTGGCTCTGCAGCAAGTACGACTGCAGCACTCGAAGCCAACAAACAGCGAGCCAAACAGGCTATGGAACTGGTCACGAAGGCTCTTCTGGCGGAAGAGATGGAACGATTTCGAAAACAGAAGACGCGACTGATCGAAGATGCGATCAGTCATTTCGCTATGGCTCAGGGCCAGCTCACGAAGAAGGTAACATCGACTTGTGGAGCGCCAGTTGGCTTTTTTATCGTTGACGCTGACTTTTCATTACTCAGTCGGCAGGGATCTGGCGCGACCACATCAAGGCGCACGTCTCGGACCGAGAGGTACGGAATACTTCGAAGTGCCTTGTGTTTGTATCATTAACACCAACTGACTCACGTGTGATGCTTCAGGCGTTGCTCCAGAGCGCGAAGCAGATCCTCGAGGCAGCAGCATCAAGTGAAAATGAAACCACGGTTTTGGCATCTGACCAAGCCACATACGCGTGAGGGAAATGCTCGTATAACAACGAAGTACACATTACTGTAGAACAGCTCAAGCGACGTGCCATTGTATTTCTCCAGCTTAGCGTTGAGTGGATACATTCTTCTTGCGGTAATCATGACACATCGACGTGAAAGGAGGAAGCCATGGTGGATGATGATTAATAATCGCCGTCTAGATCGTTCAGGAGATGCACGTGGTGGAGACAATGAATTTACGCGAAGGGGATGAGGGGAATCGTAACTGAGCGGTTCAATTCACGGCATGGGAGGGAAGTGCAAGTAGGTTATCTCTACGACTCCGAGATTGAGATACATGCACGTCGATCTAGTCATCATGTTTGGTGGTCGAAATCCAGCACCCTTCCACGTCAAGTGCGTAGATCTGGAATGGCCTAGCGTATAGATTTGGCCGCTTTGCGGTAGTCTCGCCTATCGCCGGGCTTGATGCACCCCAGACATCGGAGAGCGTGTGCTTACATCTGGATATGTCACGGGGGTCATGAAAAAAAAAACGGAGAGGACACGACGCATAGCGAAAGATGATTTGTCACGTCCGCCCAGCTTTGTGGAGACCTTGCAGAACCAGCTCTCATTCCAATGCTGGATCAAGCACCCAGCTACTTTTTCTCCATGATGTCAGCACCGACGATATTTAGTGAGATACCGTGTGTCGTCAAATGCCAATGTCGTCAACTGAAGCTTATGTGAGGCCCCCCAGCTCAGAAATCGTCCTATCAACGACGTCGCTGTCACTTGTGGTCCTTCGCAAGACAAAACCATCGACACTCTTCAGTCCTTGGCGACGAGCGCGCTGTATGCACGCTTGCCTCAGAGATGCAGTCCGACGAGGGATTCCATCTTCGACCTCCGCTTTAACCACCGTCCCAAGTACGTCGCCTTCTAAGTTGTCACCAAAATCATCTCTGGGGTAGTCAATGCCGTGGAGACTGCCATTAAGCTCTGCGGAAGCTCTGGATCTGTGCATGTGGCCCATCGACGGTGTCAGAGCACGGGGTGTGAGAATAATACGACCATCAGGGTCGAAATGCTTGCTTTTCGCCTTAGCTGCGCGGCCAGCATAACCTCGACACGCAAATTGGATCTGCTTCGCGGCTCGGTTCCTTACAAATGACTGTTGTTTTGGTAGTAGGGAGTGGACGAATGAGGGAGTCGTCGGAAGAAGCACACACGGTACTTTCGTTGGAGGCTCCTTGCGCCTGCGAAGTCGACGCCTCCACAGATAACCGCGAATCAAAGCCTGCATCAGTGTTACTGCTTGGTTTTGCTGATCGAACTCTGCCTGAAGAGTGCTAGGCTTTGTCGACCCCACACGGCCTTCGCGGCCACCACATTGCAACCGAGTAGTGGAATTGGTGTGGCCCAATCGGCCACTGCTTGGTTGACGACGCGGTTCCAGGGACGGGAAACACACAACTTCATGACCTCGAAGATCGACATCTAATCGTAAGCGAACGAGCAAACGCTTGACGAAGGTGACGAGGGGCGGCACGCCTTCACTACTGGCGTCTATTTGCCACGCACCTAGCTTTTGAGAGAGTATTTCTACCTGCTCACCGTCCATGGTTCGTTCTGAATATTTCTTGGTTGATGAGTTGAAGATGTTGATGACGAGCTTCTCGTCCACCGGATCGAACTCGACTAGGCCTGTTTCCTCGTCAAATCGGCATGGGCAGAGCAGAGCGATGCGCGCCAAAATGAACGCCCCTCGCCACAGCACGCCTGTCTGAACCACGGTCTTGATGCGATCTTCACCTGTGTGGATATGTGATGCTTCGCTGTCCAGTGACGCGCGTGTGATTCGCGTTGGTGACTGGCCTGGAGAAGTGTGACTGCGACTTTTTTGCGCGTTTGTAGGAGAGCGATGCATCGGGAGGACAGCGGACCAGTTGTTCTTGGTAGAGCAGTCGAAGTCGAGGTGTGGCGTGTCACTCTCGCGTCTGAGATGTAGATGAGATAGAGACAACATGATGAATCGGTCGAGACTCAGTCGGACGCTGGCATCGTGCACCATCGACATACCAGCAGTTTCACATTGGCTGATCAGCTCGTGCACACGCAGGTGCAAAGACAGCGAGTGGCGAGAAGGTCGGGCAATACTGTCACTCGGCAGATGTTCGCCAAAACCTACTTGGTAGCAAACGAGACCACCATACGTATCACTTTCATCGTGGCGCATGGTCTCTTCAGTTGGATTTGCCTCCATCGTCGCACGACAGCACTGTGGTGGCCGTGTGGTTGCAAACACGTGCAAAGTTCGATGCTGTAGGCCGTCTTGGCCGTCTGGTGGAAGACGAACGACCTGGTGAAAGCAGAATGCCATCGCAGAGAACGACGTGCCCAACAGCAAGTGACAGTTCTCTCCTGTAGCTGCTTCGCTATCAGTATGCAAAATCTCTTCATGCTCGTCACCAGTCAACCCCCCGCGAGCACCTACAGTGGCCACCAGAAATACTACTTCACAGCTTCCCAGAAACGCATACCGCACGTGCTCGCAAATACACCGAGCTATGAGTTCCATGGAGAGATTCGTGCCTGCTGCGGCGGCAGTTCGTTGAGCCATCGACGAGGAGCTGATCGTGTCGATTAATAAATGCGTTGTTTCCTTGGTAATGCTCAAGTGAAACTCGACTTGCGTCTCGGGATCGAGGGCGACCACGTCGAAGCCGTACGGGTTGGTGATCCCATCACCACAGAAAACTGTCAGTACTAAGTACTTGCCACCGACAAACCGTCCGAGTTTCAGTAGCGTATACCGCGATTCGCCGTCATAGTCTGTAGTGCATCGCTCACTTGGCTCGGATGTGGGAGGTGACGTACGCGGAGATACTGACTGGGAGCCCTTCTGATGGGCCTCTCTTCTCAACTTTGTATCAGCGGCAATTGCGGGTCGACTGCCTGCTACTGCTGTCACACTTTTTGTCATTACAGGGGCAGAGGCTCTTGGAGACGCCGTGAGTGGTGGGAGGGATGGAGCTTGAGGAAGCCCTTTTCGAAGCGATCGAAACGCAGGTGAGAGATTTAGTTGCCTGGGCTTGCGTGGAGACGAGGGATTTGCTCGAATTGGGTGGTTCAAAGATGGCGGAGTGTGCTGAAGACTTGGTAGTTGTTCGGGCAGGCGTGCTGTAAAAGGTGTTTGCTTTCGAGTGGAATTCTGTCGGCGCGGAGGATGCGGCTGCACTGTTTCTTCGAGAAGAGGAAACTCGCAAATGGATGTGAGATAGGCCATGTTCTGGTCCCAATCTCTTTTGAATGCGTCTGCCCGGTAGTGCGCACTACTGTTCTTGATTCGGTCGAAAAGCGTAATGTTATCATTCTCAATCTGCTTCAGACGTCGCATCCGGAAAGCCTTTGCACGTAAGAAATGCGCGGACGGGTGGCGTGGATGCCTTGGTGACTGCTGCAGACGGTCTTCGCTCTCCTCAGCATGAACGGGCTTGGTTGAAGCTGTGATCCCATCCAGTAATCGTTCGTAGTTCAAGTCATCTCCAATGGCTTGATCGCCTTTGTATGCCATCACAGGAACGAGGACGGACCGTAACTCGTCCAGTTTGGCAAACGACTTGGAAGTCGGTGCCTGATGCTTATCCACATCTTCGTGGTCACCAGAATCGTCATCGTATTGTTCATCACTTTCGTATTCTCCATCCGAAGTACAAGATACTGCGTCGAAGTGGACGTGGTCTCCCGATGCTGGATCAGGAGATGCTGGTGGAGCCTGTTGTCGTTGGCTTCTTCGATAGAATGTGGCGGATTGCGTTGCCTTCTTTACGGGTGGTGCTGCCGCTGGTGGAGGTCGTGTGATGGCCGTGAGATAGGACTTGACGCCATCGATTTTCCGCCGATGAAGCTCTTGCGCCTTTTCCACCTCTCGATCGCGACAGATCTTACTGCTTGCTTTCTCCGCTCGGTGCATTTGCACAAGGAGGGCAAGAGTCACAGGAGTTTATCCAAGTACGACGATCTGCAACGGCCCATGGGGCACTCACGAGCAGAGAAGTGCTGATTCTTGCCTTTGCAGCACCAATGCGGAGCCCCTAGCGTAGCTAAGTGGTGCTCTTGTCTCAAGATGCTTGTCAGATCGTCTGAAAGCGATCGCCTCGAAATAGTTCGTCTATATTGAACAGTCTTGGCATCTGTGAATGCTGCTACGGACCAAACCAACTCTCAACACTCTGAATAAACCGAAGAACCATTGTTTCGAGGTGCGTGATTTGACGACTAGCGTTTATCACGAGCTCATGCTGTAGCATCGTCGTAAATCTTTGTAATACTCGCTACGTCACACTGGATCTGAGTTACTGGGCACGCTCTATGCTCTTCGACATGGCGATAGATGCACGGATAGCAGAACACGTAGCCTGATACAGAAGCAGCGGGGTTCACGCGACGTTTCTGACAAATCGGGCATGTCGAAGCGTCCAATGTCGATAGTGTAATGGAAGCGTTGCCAGCAAAGAGGGGAGGCAGTGGCGGTGGAGGCACTGGTGCGTCACTTCCTGTGTGCCGAATCTTGATAGCTGTTGAGCCTTCGTCTGAGTACATCCATTCGGCGAACTTGTAGCAGGCGATCCCAAGCATGAGCAGCACGTATGAATGATCATACACGGCCCATGAGGTGCGGAGCGCTCCCCTCTGAAGACGTTTCAGCACCGAAGCGCCTGCAAGCGACTCGATGAGCTTCGCTCGATACTCACTCTGTTTTTGCAATATAGCCGACTAGATGGAGACATGGTAAGGTTACCAAGTGCCATATCAGACAGAACACGCATCGTACGGTCATACCTCGTCAGTCGGTGTGACACGTACAAGAGCAACGCCCAGACGACGCAGGAACGGCGAGAAATATGGAGTATCACCGAGCAGATAGAGCCACTGTACGGATCCAATACTGTCAACTAGAAAAGCCGATGGCCTTATCATACTAGGGCGGTGCATACCTGGTGGAGGAAGAATGACGCCTCATACGCGAGGTGCGCGAACGGATACCCCTTCACAAACGCCTTCTTGAGCTTGGTCACAAGTGCAAACTGCCGCAAGCCTCTCAAGAACGCAGCCCATTGTGCACCACTCGATGCATGCCGTTGCATCTCGGTCTCAGTGTTGTCATCGTTGCGACGTGAAGCAGGCAGCGGTTGCGCTGCGAGGGAGCGATGCAGGTTGTCCAGTTTGGCTTTGAGGTACGGGATCACTACTGCGAGTAGGAGTGAGTGTCGACGCGCACTGTCCGTGAGTGCAGAGGTCGTAGCTGCCACAGGTGCACCACTGGCATCGACGGTCGGACCATGGAACATGACACGCTTCATGCCGTAGAACTTCTCACTCGCGAGGCTATCGTAGCGACCCAGAAAGTACCTCTCGATGAGCGCCATGAGCAGCGCATAGCTCTCTTCAAAATGGCGCACAGGCAGAGTCAACGAGACCGAAGGGTACGCGTCACAGACTGTCTGCACGAGGTACTCGAGCGCCGGCTTGAAGCCGCTGGCCATACGCTCGTGCATCAGCAGCTCGTACAGCGACGGCGACTGCTGGCCGCCCATGAGCTCATGGCTTTGCGCATCGCCGAAGCCCTGCGTCTGCTCCAGGAAGAGCATGAGGCACGGAGGTCGAGGACGTCGGAAGCCTGGATGTTGCTGTCGAGGTCACGGTGTTGATGCAACATGCCCACGACGGGTAGTGACGCCTCGCTGCAGTGACAAGGCATTCAACCTGTGTAATGTGATCCCATTCGAAGCACCTGTGTAGTTTGATGCTACTTGAAGTTGCGTGGGTGATTTGAAGGCAGCAGCTGCCTTCAGAAGCTGCTTTGAGGTTTTTTAGAGGCCGTGACGCGCCACCATCACACTGAACACGGCAAGGCCGGGAGACGATTCGGTCGCTGCACCCTATGATGGCAACTGTCGACGAAACATATCACACAAAATAATAGAAGGAGCTGTTTGGGAGTTGTCCAATCAGGGGTGTGAGGCAGTCGGCGGTGGCCATGCCCTGACTCGGATCACCAAACACTCACAGTCGAACCTGCGCCGCGACCAGCAGCTCATTGCTCGAAACTCATTGCCATGCTCCGTCCATCGGTCCTCAAGAACGCCGTCTCGAAGGCGCTGCAGCGCCAGTTCTCCTCGGCTGTCGGCCCTCGTGTACGCAGCTCTCTCTGCGATCTCGATCCATGCCGCTCTCGTACTAACTGTCGTGTTGTGTGGCGATAGGATGCCGTCATTGTGAGCTACGCGCGTACGCCGATTGCCACGTTCAACGGCTCGTTTGCCTCGCTCACGGGCCCAGAGCTTGGTGCGATCGCCAACAAGGCTGCTGTCGAGCGCGCGGGTATTGATCCATCGCAGATCCAGGAGGCGTACTTGGGTAACGTCGTGAGCGCCGGCATCGGCCAGGCGCCAGCCCGTCAGTCGGTACTCAAGGCTGGCTTCCCCAACTTTATTCCGTGCACGACCGTCAACAAGGTCTGTGCGTCGGGTATGAAGTCGATCGCCATGGCCGCGCAGAGCATTATGGCCGGCAGCCAGGATATTATGCTTGCTGGCGGCTTCGAGAGCATGTCAAACGTGCCGTACTACCTCCCGAAGGCCCGCTCGGGCTACCGTCTTGGTGACGGCAAGCTCGTTGATGGTGTTATCCATGATGGCCTCTGGGATCCATACAACAACCAGCACATGGGAATGTGCGGTGAGGCCTGTGCTGACAGCTTCGGTTTCACGCGCGAGGACCAGGACGCGTACGCCATTGAGAGCTACAACCGTGCCATCGAAGCCAACAAGCGTGGCTTCTTTGAGAAGGAAATTACGCCTGTTGCCGTGAAGCCTCGCCGTGGCGACCCTCTCGTGTACACCAAGGATGAGGAGCCATTCCAGACCAAGCCGGAGAAGATTCCATCGATCCGCCCTGCATTCAAGAAGGACGGCACTGTCACGGCTGCGAACGCCTCGCCTCTCAACGACGGCGCAGCTGCCCTCGTGATCATGTCGGGTGCCAAGGCTCAGGCGCTTGGTCTCAAGCCACTCGCCAAGATCCGTGGCTTCGCTGATGCCGCGCAGGACCCAGTGGAGTTCACGATTGCCCCATCGAAGGCTGTTCCCCTTGCTCTTCACCACGCTGGCCTACAGTTGAGCGATGTTGACTACCACGAGATCAACGAGGCGTTCTCGGTTGTCGCGCTTGCTAACATGCGTCTCATGAACCTCGACCACGCCCGTGTCAACGTCAACGGTGGTGCCGTGGCCATCGGCCACCCGATCGGTATGTCGGGTGCGCGTATTGTTGGCTCGCTCGTGCACATCCTGCAGGAGCGTGACGCCACGATCGGCTGTGCTTCGATCTGCAACGGCGGTGGTGGTGCTGGTGCTCTTGTCGTGGAGCGCCTGAACTAAGACACGGAGCCGTTGAGCAAAGTTGATGATGTTGATGATGTGACTCCTAATCGATGATAAACTCAATTGGTTTTACTACTTACATCCACTGCTACACGTCGTGCGCCTTGAGCGTTGCGAAAACCTCTTGGAGATTTTTCCGCAATAGAAAGCGCTGGTCTTCGGTGAGCTCGTGGGCATCGCACATGGTCTCCACGAACGACTCAATCTGCAGGAAAGGCACGTCGAACTCGAGCATACTCAGAGTGAATGACCCCAACTGGCCAAACACGATATTGTGCACGCGACTCACAGCTTCTTCGCGCGTGTAAAGGTGGTGGTCACTGCCAGGGCTGTCGCTTACATTGGCCAGGTTCTCAGCGCTCGGCGAGTGGTGATGGCGGTTCCGTGCCGAGACACCCGATGGTAAATCCTCCCATGCACATGGCTGCGGCGTCTTGTGCAGTTCTTCTCCAATCGCCAGGAGTAGTGCTTTCTCCCAGAACGCTGGGTTCTTCCAAATATCGTGCTTCTTGACCTCCTCTTGGAGGTAGATGCGCGACGCACCTCTGCCCATAGGATGATGTGCAGATCCCCAGGACCCTCCACGTTCCCGTCGAGAGTCAGGTTCGACGTCGTCTTCTCGAAGAGTTGCATCCTGCTTGGCGATATAGAACGTTTCAGCCAGAATCATCGCGGTCTTTGCGGCCTTGACATCGTCATCGCGCATGCAGTGATCGAGGAAGATGTTGAAACACCTCACTAGTTCGTCGAAGGCCTCTTTGTCCTTAACTCGTGTCTCCAAGCTTCGTTGTCGGTTCAAACACCGGACAAACAGAGCTCGGCCCTTGTGATTCTCACAACTGGCTTCGACTATCTTCTCCATCTCTGACGATGTCATACGTGGTATGGAGGTAGTCGAGCCACTTTCTTTGTCCGTACACGCAACGTGCAGTTGTGAAACGGTATCGGCAATCTCCTCGTCAATTGTCGATGCTTCGGCTTGACTCGTGTCGTCATCGTAGGAACTCGTGTCACTAACCAGGCGCGTGAATGGAGGCTTTGACTCAGAGGGCGTGCTTGGCGTACTGTCCGGTGAGAACAATCCGTGAAGAGCTTTACCCATCGGTGTTTCTGCGAGTGCCCCATGAGGGCTTCTTTGGCCATCATGAACTCCACTTGATACCGCTCCACCGTCATGGCGACTCGACTGGATCAAAATCGGATCGCCAAAGAGCTCCGCTCGGTGACCGCCCCCTGTTGAGACTGCGTGGTGATCGCCATCGTGATGGTGATGGCTTCGCTCTCGTTCGGTGATCATTTTCCCCCAATGCCAATCTAGTAGTGCTAGGGCCTTACCTTGGAAGTGCATATTGTCAGGGTTCCGGTGGTTGTGAATCAGGAGCTGGATGTCTTCGGACCGACTGACGTTCTTGATGTGCATCTCCAAGGAGCCCAGCATCTTCTCAGCTGCCTTCTGGCGTTCCTTTTCGATGTGAATAAAACGCTCAAGACAGGAGTTGAGCTGGTCCAGTCGTTCTTCTTCTGCCTTCTGGTAGGCAACGCTCACGGCCATGGCCATCTCATCTCGTGCGATAATGCGGTTATACAAATGCGTCTTTGCCTGCGCCTTCACCAATTCCGCTTGTGCAACCTCGTCTTCGCACCGAGCAACACGGCCGGCTAGTCGCTGAAGTTCAAACGCAGGTACACCAATACCATGAAGCGCGATGCGCTGTCGATCTCTTGCCTCGGTCAGCTCGTCGGATGCCTTCTTCAGTCGTGCGGCCGCTTGCGAGTGCGTTGAGAGTGCCTGTGTATACTCGTCATTCACATTGCGGATCTCGCCTTGTAGCGTACGGATATACATCTCGGAGGCCTCCTGCAGCGACACGAGCGGTTCCGCGACTTGCTCTTCCAGCACACGGGCAAGCAACAACTGTTGGTGGCACGCTGCGTCGACATAATTCTTCACTTCCCCAAGCGCGCGCCGCATGCTCGAGCCTGGCTCTTCCAAATCATCCAAGTTAGCCGTCGTAGCATTGTCCATGGGCGTCATAAGCATGCCACGCAGCTCGTCACTGGCTGTGCGCTCGGCCTCGGCCTTGCGTCGGAAGAACTCGACAAGGCGGTGCAGACTGCGCTTGCCATTCTCCGCGTGCTCGTAGATAGCTGGAAATGGAATCTGGCAGAACGTGCGCCGCCAGTGGTTCTCGTGCTTGTCCTCGTCCATGCCCCACATCGTGCCGCGCATTCTGATCCTGGAACTCCCCACTCACTTCACCCTCGACTCTCCTCTTCGAAGTGTTCCTACTTCCTGTGTCACCGAGGCTAATCGGCTGAGTCAGCCTGAGCTAGTTTGGTTCTTTCTTTGCAACTTTATATTGGGGCTTATGGGATCATCTCTACAGACGCCGCGATCTTCTTCTCCTTCGTCCTGACCGCGACGTCACACTCGAGGATGCCGTACACGACTCCTCGCGCCGATACTATCTTCGCTCTCGACGCCACCGTGCTACCCGATGGCTGTCTCGACTTGTTCTTCGCTCTTGCCTCGCTGCCTGCCTGAAAACTAAAGCCTATCGACCTAAACTCACTATTGTCCTACTATGGTTTGCCTACCGCTTCACTAGTTGCTTCAGAGTGCCACACGCTGTGGGTGCATACTGGAATACACTACACCTGGTGCTGATCTTCTTCCATTTCCTTGACTTCGTGGTGACTTCGGGAATACTGGTCTGCCATTCTTCAATTCACGTGGAGCCACTCTGGACTATGGGGCACCCTCCACTGGGTGCACGCATGAGATCTATGATGTGTACTGTTGCTGCTCAATTGGCATGGCAGGATGGAGTTTCTCGTCTGTGAGGTCATCGATCACACCGCCGAGGGCAGCATCCAGTTGCAACTCGGGTTCAGTTGGCGGCGTAAACTCAGGCTGCAAGAACGCACCCAGCGAACTGTACGGCGAACGAGGACCCGACGCCATCCCCAATCCAAACCCGTTGCTGGGGTGGCCGCTGCCATTAAACAACGAGCTTCCACCAAGGCCGTTGTCCACCGACAAACTGTGCTCAGTGCCGATACCGAGGACACTGCCACCAAAATCGGCAGTTGAAGAGCTGTACGTTGACGTACTCCAGGTGCTCTGGCCAATAGTTGTACTAGACCCACGACGATCACCTGAGAATGCAGCAAAGTAAGACGGGGCAACGAGTGAATCTTGCTGCGAAGCCTGGGCGGCGATACGAGACGCGCGGTCTTCACGTTCGGCCTGAGATGCCCACCCTTGTTGCCATGGGCGCGTTTGCCATGGCGTCGACGACTCAGTTGGAGAGAGCAGTGGCGTCTCGTGGGACTGACGTGGAACCATCGATGGAGACAAATTCCACTGGTCCATCACGGGGTCATTGAGTGGACGGGGAGTGATTCCGAGCGGTGACAGAAGAGGTGGACCAGTCATATCTAGACCCTTGTCCGAACCGCGCGAAGATGTGGAAGACAAAGGTGTCACGTCGTCGTCTTTCAGAACCAAGTTCGTGAGCGCATCTGCAACTTGGGCTAAAGTCTTTTCGGGATAGTCGAGGTTCGATCCGTCATGGCCATCCGGAAGAGGCTGGTGTAGATGCCCTGATCGTGGGATGCCTCGACCACCGTAACGCACAGCTGCAGCGTATCCACCGATAGGGCCATTTCCGATAGAGCCACCAAGTCGACTTTCGTTGAGGCTCGCGATAGAGGCGGACAAACTGCTTGATGGGGTCCCGGAGCGAGACATGGACGCTGTCGATGTCACACTCACATCATCAAGGCTCCCCACTGAGCCAGGTCCAGCTGTGCCACAGAATGAGCCAGCACGTGACGATACAGATCTTGACGGAGGGATATCCGTGCGTGGAACAGCTCGCTTGACTTCAACAGACTTTCCGTCAATCACATGATTGTTTTCTTGGAGTACTAGTTCCACACTCTTCTCGCTCTCGAAAATAACAAAACCAAACCCTCGGGACTTGTTCGTCTCCCGATTAAACATGACTTCAGCGGACACGACCTTGCCATATTGCTGAAAGTATCGCCGAAACTCAGCTAGGGTATTCCAATTAGTACATTCCACATGGCACAGCAAGGTCCAACTTAGTCTTACCATCCTTCGTCTCGTAATGGAGCCCACCAACGAAGATTTTCTTCGTCGAGCCAATGTTGCTGCTAACACTCGTTGTCGAAATAGTGCTTCCGTTACGGCTACTTGTACTGCTGAAGCTGTCACGCGAGGTGCTTTCAGCTCGAGGCACCGCCCGCTTCGCTTCCACCTGAACAGGGGCATTATCCGTGTCAGTGTGAACCGTTCCTCGTTCCACATGATATGACAAACTCACACGTCGGCTATCGAGGATGTGTGTTGGTTGTGCGAGAGCTCGGTCGACACAAACCGGGTCAGCGTAGGTGATGAACCCGAAGCCACGGGATCTGCGCGAGATCGGGTCTTTCATTACGACCGCATCCGTCACAGGTCCGAATGCGCTGAAGTACGAGCGCAATTTCTCTGATCATCCAGCAATCACCAGCGTTAGCAACGAGCATGACCGCTGAGATGGGGAACCACATGCACTTACCGTCCGTGGTCTCATAGGAGAGACCGCCAATGAATATTTTACTACACACATCCACATTCACACTCGTTAGCCGTTCCACTCGGACCAAAATCACCTAACGACTGGATGTGTCACTTACCCCAGCTTTATCGACGCCTCCGTCATGGTTAGTCAGTCCTGTCAACAGGTTGAGGCACTCGTGATACTGTACACCTGAATCGACCGCTTCTTCGCCTTCGCTCGTCTTGCAGCAGGGCGCGGCGATCAATAGGACAAACTCTCGGCTAGAGCCTGATACCAAATGTCGCACAGCGTCGGTTGCTCTTCTTCTCCGCTCGTTCGTCGTGTCGATCGGGGCGGTACGGGTACGGTCGTTCTCGAGTGAGAGTGACGGGCGGGGCGTCGCCTCTGCTCTGCGACTCTGGACTCACGCGCGTGCCGCTCGTCGCGACTCGACTTGCTCTGCCTCTGAGCCTTTACGACGCGATGCTACCGCGTAGGCGTCGTCGTGGCTAGCAGCTGCTCCTTCTGCTTCTCGCTGGGCGGAAGATCGCCGACCCGAAGAAGATGCTCAGCGCACAGGGAGAGAGAGAGAGTCGCTGTGCGTCCCACTGCAGTGAAGGTGGAGTTACCCAGTCGCGATGCGCCGACAGAGCGCGTGATTGCGCTTGTCGAGCGTGCACGTCGGGGGTCGGTCGAAGCGGCTTCGCCTTCGGCCTCTTTCTCTGCCCGCTGCTGCGTCACGTGTGTATGCCCTTTGCGTGGGAGGGTTCTCGCGCGGGTTTCGAGCTGGCGAGCGACGACCCAGACCCATTTCCTCAGAAATTGAAACCCGACCCGCCCAGTTGAAGGACTCAACGAAAACTGGACAACGCCCCAATATGCGACGTTCTCGAACAACCCGCCAACGTTTCACGACCAGCACCCGTCGCTCCCAGTGCCACAGCCATTAGCTAGGAGACACCTCGAGGCACACCGAGCGAGGGACGGGTTGGTTCACTGAACGGGAGCCACACTTGTTGTCGCTGACCGGGAGCAGCAAGATAGATCGATACCACCGCCGAACAGACTACGAAGATTCGCCCGACAGAAGTTCAGTGACATCTCTTTCAGAGAATCTGGGTCCGGGTCCATTGACAAAGGAGTCAGGATTGGTACCAGACCCGTTTGACAAACCCAGACCCGTTCAACCCGAAAAACGAGCCCACGTCTGTCGTTTTTTCAGTTGTGCGGCTGTGCGAACGCAACATCCCAGCGAGGGACCCGCACGTACTTGAAGTGAGTATGCGGACGACGCTGACGACGACACCACGCACAGTCGTACGTCCGACGAGACCATCATTCTCCCGAAGCCATCATCAACGTGGCCTACTTTAATGTGGCCCACGCCACTCTTTCCTCTCGTAGGCCACACGTCCTGAGCGAACCACTTCCCGGACCGGGTCAGGAACAGGGAAGCACAGGCCTGACCCGCGGAACGCTGCACCAAGCAGCGCCCATCCCAGGGCAGAGCAGGGAATCAGAGGCCGTCAAAAGCCGAGTGCTGCCAACACGCCGTCGGTCACGTCACCATGCTCAGCGCGTCCTCCCTGATGCTGCGCCGCGGTTCCCGATCCGATCCT
>KE464109.1:13840-29550 GCA_000387445.2 Pythium aphanidermatum DAOM BR444 | reverse complement strand
CCTCGTCCGCCGGCGTGCGCGCTGCTTGTCTCCTCTCCTTTGGCTCTCGCTTGCTTTCCGTTGCCCTCAAGCTTGCGATGCAGCCGACAGCCGACAAGCGGGGGAGCGTCAAGGTGCAACCCCAAAAACCTCAATGCGGCGGTCCGGTCGCTACTACATTGAACCGGTCCGAACCGAGGTTCCTGAAGTAACGCGTTTCGTACACCTTGTTTTGAGAACAAATGTGGCAAATCGACCGCAATACGGTAGATTCGATGTGTTTTGGACTAAACTAGTATCCTCGGGATTTGGAGCGTCAATGCACTGGTTTAACACAAGTTGAAGGCTGCTGACGCGAAAGAACTTGTATGAACCCATGGGGAAGATCACGTTCCCCAGCCGCCGCGCTGTGTACCAAGGGCGGACCAAG
Source organism: Pythium aphanidermatum DAOM BR444 (assembly GCA_000387445.2). Taxonomy (NCBI): domain Eukaryota; phylum Oomycota; class Peronosporomycetes; order Pythiales; family Pythiaceae; genus Pythium; species Pythium aphanidermatum. The sequence goes on along the minus strand of KE464109.1, from coordinate 29,141 downwards.
CGCTGATGCGGGCTGTCCAGCAAGGACTCCACGAGAGCAAGCGATCCGCCGCCAGTCAGTTGCCACAAAGGGCGCTGCACGATCAGGCGAATATGCGAAGAGAGCGGTGGCACAATCCGAGGGGGCACTTCGCGGGGAGCCACCACGCGCGAGCCACGCCACCCGTGCAGCTGAACTGCCTAGAGCTTGCACCACCTGTTGAGGAATCATCCGGCGAGAGATCATCCCCCTCCCTTCATCCATGTCACATGTCAGTCCTTAAACCAAGGTTCTCATCTGTCACCCAGCTGTTGGGAGATCCCTTCAAGATTTGCACAGAAAGCCCTTATTCTCAGGCTGGCACGTCAATTAAGCCACTTGAAAAACCGGTATGTCACCGGTTTCCTCCTCGTTTGGGCGCCGTGCCCGGAACAGGTGCGTGGACTTTGGGACCCACCTTCCCTTTCCTCCCTCCCCCCTCACACACACTCTCGGTGCCGTCGCCGTCAAGCACCCGGCGGAGAAGCCAAGCGCAACAAGAGGGAGAAGCCCGACCACACAGCCGCCATGAGCGACCTGGAGATGGTGCCGGGCGTCAAGTGCTATGTGCCGGACGAGACGCACGTCTGGCTTGAAGCGGAGGTTCTCAAGGAAGAGCGCACCGCCGACGGCAAGGGCCGTCTCATCCACACCAAGGTCACATTGCCGGATGGAGAGCGCGAGGACCGCGTCGTGGACCTCAGCGACAAGAAGACCAAGGCGCTGCTGGAGGTGCACCAGCTCGAGTCCCTTCCCTACCAGAATGAGGGCTTGGGACCAGAGGGTATTGAAGATATGATCACCCTCAACTATTTGCACGAAGCTGCGATCTTGTTTAACGTCAAGACGCGTTTCATGCAGAAGCTTCCATACACGTACACGGGTGATATCTGTATCGCTGTGAACCCTTACCAATGGCTGCCAGAGCTTTATGCCGAGGAGGAGCACCTTAAGTACCTGAACCAACCCAAGGAAGAACTCCCTCCTCATGTGTATGCGACCTCGGTCGCATCGTACGACAACATGCGTCGCTCGGAGCACAACCAGTCGATCCTCGTCAGTGGCGAGTCCGGTGCTGGTAAGACGGAGACGACGAAAATTCTGATGAACCACCTTGCCACAATCGCCGGTGGTCTCAACAACGTGACCATCAAAAAGATTATCGAAGCCAGTCCTCTGCTTGAAAGTTTCGGTAACGCCAAGACCGTCCGTAACGATAACAGTTCGCGTTTCGGTAAATTCACGCTGCTACAGTTCGATACTGAGGGGACGCTCGTCGGTGCTAAATGCCGCACTTATCTTCTCGAGAAGACGCGTGTGATCTCGCATGAAGCGCCTGAACGCAACTACCACATTTTCTACCAGATCTTGGAGTCTGGCGACCTCGCCAAAGAAATGCTGTTGAACCCTGACACAGTGTACAAGTACGCTGGTGACAGCAAGGCTCAGAAAATCGAGGGAATGTCAGACGCCAAGCATTTCGAGAAGACTCGTAAGGCCCTGAGCCTCATTGGTCTGGACGAGGCCGCTCAGCGACCACTGTATGAAGTCCTCGCTGGTATTTTGCACCTTGGTGAAATGGAGCTCATGTCGAACCCAAGCAACGATGAAGAATCGCTCATTGTAGAAGGTGACACCGGTGCGCTAGGTGCTACTCAGATGCTTGGTGTCACGTGGGAAGCGATTGAAAAGGCTCTGTGTTCCCGTACCATGCGTGCTGTGAACGACGTGTACAGTGTGCCACTCAAGAAGGAGCAGGCCATGGATTGTCGTGATGCTCTCGCGAAAGCGATCTACTCGAACGTGTTCGATTGGCTTGTCGCTGCCATCAACCTTTCGCTCGCTGATGACAAGAACATGCACAACCACATTGGTGTCCTTGATATTTTCGGTTTCGAGCACTTCAAGCACAACTCTTTCGAGCAGTTCTGTATCAACTACGCAAACGAGAAGCTGCAACAGAAGTTCACGCAGGACGTCTTCAAGACGGTTCAGATCGAGTACGAGGAGGAAGGTATCAAGTGGAACCACATCGAATACGCTGATAACCAGGATGTTCTCACCGTGATCGAGTCGAAGATGGGTATCATCTCGCTGCTTAACGAAGAACTCATGCGACCGAAGGGTAACGAAGAATCTTTCATGTCGAAGGTGGCATCTCTGCACAAGGATGATATGGCTCATGTCATTGAGTTCCCTCGTACTTCGCGCACGCAGTTCCTGATCAAGCACTATGCTGCTCCTGTCATGTACGAGTCTGTCGGCTTCTTGGAAAAGCACAAGGACTCCCTCCTCCCTGACCTTTCGGAGCTGATGCGTGGTTCTTCGAAGCCTTTCCTTGCTGCTCTTTTTGAGCCGAAGCCAGAACCAAAGAAGGCTGAAACTACTGACTCTGTTCGTGGTGGTGCTCGCAAGCGTGGCGGTGGTGCCCTCACTCTGTCCACAGTTGGTACCCAATTCAAGGAAAGTCTTGGCGAACTCATGACAACGATTAACGCGACCAAGGTGCACTATGTGCGATGCATCAAGCCGAACCCGATCAAGAGCCCGACGGCGATGGATCAGAACATGGTTGTGTCCCAACTGCGTTGCGCTGGTGTCATTGAAGCTATCCGTATTGCGCGCGCAGCCTACCCGAACCGACTCCAGCACTCCGAGATCTTGGACAAGTTCTGGCACTTCGTTCCAAGTGCTGGCTCAACGCCGGCGGAGAAGTGCCAGCTTCTGATGGAGAAGCTGAAGCTCGCCACTCCTGAGCAGTACCAGATGGGTAAGACTCGTGTTTACTTCCAGTTGGGTGTTCTTGAAGAGTTGGAAGACCGCCGCAAGAAGTTCCTCGATGCGAAGGCTACTCGTCTGCAAGCGATCATGAAGTGTTTCCATGCCCGTATCCAGTATCTCCGCAAGCTGGAGGCGATTGTGAAGCTGCAGGTAAGTTTCTTTGCACCCTACAGTTGTATACTTGCTCTAACTTGTGGGTGTGTTAGTCTGTTGTCCGCTGTGTGACGACTATGCGTCGGTACAACACTATTCGAAAGGGTGTTATCAAGGCGCAGGCTCAGTGGCGTGGTGTCCAGGGTCGCCGTCTTGCGGTCGAGGTGAAGCGTAACCACAATGCCGTCATCATTCAACGATACACGCGCGGATACGTCCTCCGCTCGAAATACGTCAAGGTCCGCCACATGGTCATCCGTGTGCAGGCTATGGTCCGTATGCACATTCAGCGTCCGAAGTACCTCGCTGCTCTTCAGGAGCAGAAGCTGCAGGCAGACATGGCATACCAGCTTCAGAAACTGAAAGATCGTCTTCGCGAGGAGCAGGAGCGCAACGCCCGCCTTCAGCAGGAACGCGAGAGCGCACCAGCTCCTGAGGCCGTTGCTGCCGAATCCAACGTTATCATGGCTGATGCTGGTGGTATGATCGAGAAGCTGCAGGAAGAGAATGCCAAGTTGCGTAAGAAGAACGTTGAGCTGAAGGAGTCGTTGGCTACTGTCAAGCTCGACAACGAGAAGTTCAAGGGTGACAAGGAAGTTTCATCTGCTGGTTACATCGTGAAGGTCCGTCAGCTTGAGGAAAGTGGCCGTGAGAAGGACAAGCGTATCAAGCAGCTTGAAGAGGAGAACAAGAAGCTGCAGGATCAGGTAAAGGATCTCATTGCCAACGGTGTGCCAGCTGAGAAGAAGCCGAAGGAGAAGCGCGCATTCTTCCGCACTCTCGGGGCGAAGAAGGAGAACAAGAAGACCGAAGAGGTCTACATGGACTCTGTTACCGGTGAGGACGATGTGACCCGTGGATCGAAGCACTCGGACTCGCGTCCATCGGAGCGTTCGATGCCAAAGCTGCCAACGATGAGCTTGGCCAAGGCTAAGTTCTGGGGTACTGGCAGCAAGCAGACTGCCAAGCATTCGGACGGTGAGGACAGCCACGATGAGGAGAACGGCAGCCAGAACGGCACGATGACTTCGAGCCAGTCGGACTCGATCGTGACTCGCCATACCCTTGTTGGCACTATCGGTGTTGGTGTCACAGGCACGATGTCGAGCATCAAGGGACGTATGAAGGGTATCTATGACTCGACTACTGCCCGTCGTTCGAGCAAGAGTGGAGAGAGTCGTACGTCTGAGGATGGCTCGTCCTCCACGGCGTCCACAGCCGCTTCGGTCGCCAGCAACGCGAGCAATGGTTCCACGAAGGCAAAGCAGCAGGCTGATCGACCAATTCGTGAATCGTTCAACCTTGATGCATTGCCAGAAGTGTCGCTCCCGCCAGGTTGGGAAGCAAAGGTGTCGCGTTCAACAGGCCGTGTGTACTACGTCAACCGCAAGCTGGGCAAGTCCCAGTTTGAGCGTCCAACAATTGCTTCGCTCAAGGCCCAGAAGATGGCGCGCCAGAAGTCGACGGCGAACTAGACGAAACAAAGAACTTTCCAGCCAAGTATGTGTGACCCGTTGCGTGTGTAGAACCAGAAGAAGACAAAGACGACAAACGAAGAGAGCCATGCTGCAAGTAGTGGTGTGTAATTAGCCCAAAATGAACCTGAGATGAAATCGAAACCGATCTTCATGTCCGCTTTCAAAAATCTGTCTATTTTAGGATCCCGATGAACCTCCAATTTGGGCGCCTGTCCGGATACCCCTCCGAATAGTGACAAGATCACGTCCGCGTAATCGTACACGCTACCATCATTCCGGCATGACCACCCAGACTCGGCGGTTGAGCGGCACGACACACGCACACCCCAATCTCCTCGATGGCACTTCGTCTCCTCTCGTCCTCCACGCGCCTGCGCTCGCCTGCTCGTGTGCTGCACCGTGCGCTGGCTGCTCGCTTTAGCTCTGATGCTGCGTCTTCCGAGCGCCTACGCATCTGCATCGTTGGCTCTGGGCCAGCGGGGTTCTACTCCGCCAAGTATCTACTCAAGGAGCACGACGACGTGTTCGTTGACATGCTCGAGGCACTGCCAACACCCTACGGTGCGTAAATGATATTAGAAATGATGTAGTGGCCGGGACTAATGAGTGGTGGGGTAGGTCTCGTGCGCTCGGGCGTTGCCCCCGATCACCCAGAGGTCAAGAGCGTGATGAACGACTTTGAGAAAGTGGCCGAGGACCCACGGTTCGATTTCTTAGGCAACGTGCGCGTGGGGGAGGATGTCCTTGTGGATGAACTAAAGCAGCGCTACCACGCTGTGCTGCTTGCGTATGGTGCATCGGGGGACCGAGCACTCGGAATCCCAGGTGAGGACCTGAACGGAGTTTTCTCTGCACGCGCGTTCGTGAACTGGTACAATGGCCACCCGGCATTCCGCAATCTCAACCCCGACCTATCGGTGGACACCGCTGTGATCTTCGGCCAGGGAAACGTTGCGATTGACTGCGCCCGTGTGCTCACCAAGTCGGTGGAGGAGCTCAAGAAGACCGATATCTCCCAGCATGCGATCGATGCGCTTAGCAAAAGTAACATCAAGAAGGTGTACGTTGTGGGTCGTCGTGGCAGCGCTCAGGCAGCTTTCACAATGAAGGAACTGCGTGAAATCACCAAGTTGGATGGCGTGGCCTTTGTCGTGGACCCGAAGAACCTGGATACCGGCTTAAACGATGCGTCCAAGGCCGAGATTGCTGACCAGCGTGCTAAGAAGCGTATGCATGAGCTGTTGACCAAGGCCGCTAGTGACTACGAGAATGCCAGCAAGGCTGAGCGCCAGATTCAGCTTCTGTTCTTGTCATCGCCTGTCGAGTTTAAGGAAGACTCGAGCCGACCAGGCAGCGTTGGCACTGTGCTACTTGAGAAGACTCGACTGGAAGGTGAAGCAAACCGCCAATCGGCTGTGGGCACTGGCGAGTTCGAAGAGCTACCAAGCGGTCTCGTACTGCGTAGTATCGGATACAAGTCGCAACCTCTTGAGACTGTGCCTTTCAACTCGAGACGCCATGTTGTGTCGAATGAAAGCGGCCGAGTCGTTTCGGAAGACGGCAAGCCTGTTCAAGGCCTCTACTGCTCTGGCTGGTTGAAACGTGGTCCGTCTGGAATCATTGGGTCCAACATTTTGGATGCGCGTGAGACTGTGTCGTGTATCATGGAGGACGTCGCTAAGCAGGAAATGCTTCAGCCTATCAACGACGAAGGACTTCTTGCTATTCGCCGTCTTGTAGAAGCGCGCTCACCCAACAAGCAGTTTGTTACGTGGAGAGACGTTGAGCGTCTCCACTCGGAAGAGGAAAAGCGTGGTAAAGCGATTGGAAAGCCACGTGAGAAGTTTACTTCGGTGGACGAAATGCTCGCCATCCTCAGACAGTGAAGGGGCCTAGAATTCTAATCACATTTGTTGCATGCTATGTACATATCTCCTTCTCTAGAGCTACTGCTCTATAGTCGTTGGCGTTGTGTGTTGGGGTGTTCTCGCACTTTATCTCGGAGCATCGAAGGATATGTCGTGGTCTTCGATCGCCGAACAGGTGCAGATACAGGTCGTTGAGACTGTTTGTCCGGTGGCGGTCTGAAGACTAACTCAGTGTCATCGCTAGGTGGAGACAGTGTGAAACTGCTGGAGCTGCTGGATGGAGTGATCGTCGGAACTACGCCAGCAAGCTGAAGTTGGAACTGCAGATGACGCTGAGCATCAGTGGCAATCTGTGGACACCCGCGAAGTTTAATTGGTCAGACCCATGATCGAAGCATTGTCAGCAGTATTTCGTACCAGTGCCTTGAGGTGCCGTAGCTTGTGTTGATCAGCAAGCAAGTTCTTCGGTAGATTGATTCTACTAGAGCGGAATATCAGTCCCCGAGCGACAGAGTCTACGGAGACTACAAACTTACATTTGAGAAGCTTCTATCGATCCATGTATCCGCGTTACGTATGTGTACAGCTCCGAGCAATCTGTGCGCAGACTCTGCATTCACAGACAAATCAGCCTTCAATAAGCTGCAAGCAGCGATTCATGTCTTCACCTCAACGGTGCGTGTGGTAGTGGATTGAAGCCTCTCGAATTGGGCTTTGATGCTGCAGACTTCATCGTTTTTCTGACTTAGTACTTGTTCATACTACATGGTCGCTACACTCAGCTTCGCCGTGGTAATAATCCTGGCTTTTCCACCCACCTGCTGTCGAATAAGTGCTATTTCTTCGTTTTTTACCTGCTCCACCGCAGCTACACGCTGTCGGAGTCGCTGGTCCGACTGCTCATCGTCGAGTGGCCGCATGAATGCTGCGCTTTTGGGTCGAGGTGGCTTGCTGCTTTGTATCGACTGATACAGCGATGCATTCGAAGAGAGGCTTTGATGATTAGCAATGAGCTGTTGGATCTCTGATCGATGTCGCGTCTTCTCAGCCACCATTGCGTGCTCAAACTCCCGGGATTTTTGAGCCAATGATTCCTCCAGAACCGAAACTCGCCGACGAAGCTCATTGATCGTCTTTCGAGATTCCTCTTTATCCTTTCTCGCCTCTGTCTGCTTTTAATGAGTTTTTCTGACGTAACAAAAGCGTAGCGTGCATCTCGACGTACCACAACCACACTGAAGTTTGTCTTCGCGTTGGCGTATTTCATCCGCAAGTGATCGCGATCTTTCTTTGACAGCACTTGAGTTTGGTACAACACATCTCAGTATCTGTTTAGCCCACAAAGTACACCCCCTACTGTCCTACCATTTGAACGACGAAGATCCAATGGAGCGTTCGCGTGGTGATTGCCATGAGCTCGATGCAGTGGCGACAACCCTCCAGTACGAACGATGCCAGCGCTGTGTGGGTCCAGTTGTGTCATGTCATTGTCAGAGAACACTGACCGCAGTACCATGCCATCCTGTCCACCAAAGACATCGTGATTTAAAGCCTTGTTGAAGTTTTGAAAACGCAGTACTCACCGCAAACTTGATCTCGCCGTTCTCAGTTACTTCCTCAGCGTCAAAACCCAGTTCATTCAGTGCTTCGACAAAACGACCGTTGTACTCAGCTCGCAGCCCTTCGAGTTGCCGCCTCAGAGCGGCAAGTTCTTCCTGCAGTTTGCGAATCCGACGGTCTTTATCTGCGACGGACCCGTTGATATGGTTGACGCGGGGTTGATTCTGGACGGACCGGCATCGATTGGCAAACTGCAGCGTACTTAGACACTCTTCGTAGTGCTCTTTCATGGGGTGAATCGTCGCAATCAGGATCGTGTAGGAGTTACCTCCGATGCTGTTTTGCAATAGTCTCGTGAGCTTGGAGTCGCGATAAGGAATGTAATTGTAGCCACTCTCTGGGTCCAGAGACATTACGACTTTGCCAACTGCACTCAATGATGAATTGATATGCAGTGCTTCCTTAAGTCGCTGGCCATCGGATTCGCTCTTCTTGAGACGCTCAGAACCGGCCAGATCCACCATGTTGAGCTGTCCGTAGATGATTTCGTCCGTGTCGTGAACTGATTAGAGGATGGTTAGCTGACACAGTTCGAGATCATTGAGCACGCACTGAAGTTGACTAACTTACTCTGTTGAAACACGTGGATAGTGAATACAGTGTGTGATCGCGAGGACACTGCGTTCATTTTAGTTTCATGTGTCGCCCGGAGCTTGAGCCCAGCCTGCACGAGAGCGTCTACTTCTTCACGGGACGTTACAGTAGCCATCGTCAGATCTTTCACGAACACACGGCCCTGTGGGTCTTCGTGGATCTCGAAGTTGGCCTTCTCATAGTCGTATTCTTCTTCTACTTTGCTGGTCGGGTTTGATCCAAAGCTCGAAGCCGACTCCGTTCGGTTCATTTGGCGCTGAAGAATAACACACATTCGTCAGTCTACTTCGTTGCGTCGCTGTCTCAATTTCGTAGGACAACCTGACGAAGGAACCACTCGGTACTACTTGACGTCTGATAAGACACTGCGCGCCCCGACTTTTTCAGATACTCTCGCGACAGATCGCGGACCCGATCGCAGTAGATCTCCAAGAAGCTCACTACGAGCGTCACTTCACGTGACTTGGTGTCGTTCCGCTCGATCATATCGAACAAATACTCGATAGAGCGAGGCAGAATGCCGGCCTTGTCCCCCGACTCCCCGAAGATACTACACAAGTCGTTAGGACGGACAACTTTCCATACACTTAGCTGGTTTCACCTGAACGTCTTGCCGGAGCCGGTTTGCCCGTACGCGAAGCAGCAGCTATTGATGCCTTTGAGGGCGTAGTCGACGAGAACCTTGCTTGTCTGCCCGAGTACATGGTAGCTCTAAGTGAAGATCCACCCAATGTGAGACCGGTCGCAACTCACTGTCTCGTAGAGTGTCGATTGCGACGTGTCCGTCCAGTAGATGTTGTCAAACGAAAAGGCATGGTTACCGTACTGCATGCGCTCCGTGTCCTTGATGACAATGTTATTGGGGGCGTCTCGCTTCCGCTCGAACATTTCCTCGGACGGCTCATTCCCATCGGCACATGGTCGTGCACGGACGTACACTTTCACATTCGAATTGTGCAGTAGGCGTGTGTAGTCGGTCGTGACCTTGTGGTCCATGGTCGTGGCCTCGAGATGCCTCCGTTGTGAGAGAGCGGAAGCTCGGACGAGGTCCGCGTCACTCACTCAACAGGCGAAAAATAGAGTCTGGGAGAGAAATGGTGAGCACCTGGCGGACGGATATTCTGAGATGAGATGAGACGTCATGGGCGCTCTCCTGCTCATGCAGCGACCGTGGAGGCGGGAGGAAGATCAACAGCGAGCATCCATGAAGAGCTCTTCGTTCCATTGTCACAAGTCACACGTCATATCAGACACGAATACCAAATCACGGTTGGTTCTCGATATTCCACTTCTACCTGGTTTTGATACGACCATAAAACCTTTGTTACGTGCTATACCGTCCTCTGCAATATCGCATACTGCAGGGCAGGGTAGTGAGTGCATTTTTGCCATCGGGTGAATATGGACTCAGCGCTGGACGGCCGCGTGCACTTCTCCGACAGCAGTGACCCGTTCACGGGCTCGCGCCACGCCGTCGTGCTGCACTCACTCAACAACGTAGAGAAGGTGCGTTGAATTACGCCTCTGTGGGCTCCTGGGATTGAGTGCGAGAGGAGAAATTGTGCTCACCGTTCGAGGTGTTTGTCTCCAGAACCTCGTGACTGCGCTGCGTACGGCCGCGTCGGCGATCAACCACCTGACGCCTCGCAAGTCGTCTGAAGAGGCCTCCAACATGGCATTCAACAAGGCCACGACGGAGTTCTTGCAACTTGTGAAGGAGATCCACACGGAGTTGGCGGGTCACATCCACTTGGTCTCGGATTACCGCACGTACGGCCGTAGCACATACGGCGCGGAAAAGGACGCGACCATCGCACGTGAGAAGGTCAAGATTGTGCTGGAGCAGCTACAGTCCATCTCTCGATACCTTGACGAGAATATCGCACCGGATGACATTTGAGTCCTTCTAATATACATGCACGATTGACACCATAAAATGCGTTGGACGGCTTTGGTTATGATGCTATGTTGCCATTGAATGGGCGAAATGCATGAAAGTGCCTCTCTAACTTCTGACGTATGCGTTCCTCTGCTTCCACACTGAAGTCTGCCTCCATTTGGATATCGTCCTCACTCCCAAAGTCGTTCGGTGGCAGCTCCAACTGGCGAGTTGGAAGAATCACAGCCACGGCTTCTTCTATAGTGTGCTCAATCACCGCAAGTTCTTCATCATCTTCACTCTGTCGTTCTTTAGAGCTTTCATCAGGGAATTCTCGAACCCATTCATTTCTATAGAATTGCAGAACCAGACTTCGGCGGTGCGTGTCGTCACGTAGCAGTGCCTCAGCCAAGACGTCCGGTGTAACGTGGAGAGGCAAAGAATCAAGTTCTTGATAGCTACCTGCAAATAATTGGCATAGATGATGAATTGCGACGCTTCGGTAATGTTTGAAGATGAAATGGAGGGCCACCAAGCTTGCGTGCCACCTTAGTGATTTCGGGCGCTCAATGGTCAGGATAAAGGCTATTGGGATCAAAATTTCAAACTTCTGTACAAGAAGGGGAATAATGCGAGGCACAGAGTGCATGAGAGACGTAAGTGCTTGAGCAGATCGAACGAAAGGCGATCGGATGTGGATGTACATTTCGTACTCTTGAGTATGCCGTGAAGCTTCATACGCAGCATCTAATCTAATGAGAGTAGACAATGAGTCAACACGAACTAGGCAGTTAGGAACAGCTACTCACATGTCTGGAGCGAGAGCAGCATCGTGAATCCATCTAGCGAGCAACGAACACAGCGGGAGCTGTGATGCGAACAAAGTGTCAGTACCCAATCAAGCATCCAGTTGGGGAAAATGCCTCACACGAAGGACTGGGACGAGAAGTAGCAAATGAACTAGCTCAAGAGCCTCGTGTCGAAGTGGTATGCTGTCAGCCTGGAGTAGCGCAACACTTAGCCCCACATAATCGTCTTGCTTAGATTTCTGATAACAACTGTCAAAGTAGAACGAGCTCTGATTCAACAATTCGCGTGTGATTTGAAGCCCGAGTACCCGAACTGGCGTCGCTTCATGATTCATCATGAATAATATGGCTTCGTGCGTAGCAGTGATACACGAAATATTTCCCACCATTTGCTGGAGTAGCGTCATTCGGCATAACCGCCATACCCTGGACTGCAAGTTGGCCCCATTGCTGGATGCGATTGCGCCACGAACTAATGCGATCTCTCCCTGCAGCCCGCTGATTGCTTCCTTGAACTGATCACCACGTTGACAGATCTGCAGCACAATGCCGTAAATGATGCACCGATGAGGATCATTGACGAGGGGTGCCCGAGACTCGAGTGTCTGGAGTAAAATGCGTAGTCCGTCTGCTTGCATAAATTCATGCAGATACACAAGAATATTCGTCGGATGGAAAAACACTTTCACACTGCCGAGCAACGCGTCGATTACATTCACTGCGCTTCTCATAGCTGTCGAAGTGGACTTTCTTGCCTTGGCGACGATCTTATCCAGCCAAGCCAGAATCCGCGGCAGGAGGAGGGAAACATCACTACCACATTCATGCTCCAGCTCACCGTAATCACAAGCACGACTGAATCGAAAGTCAAACCACTTCAAAATCTCTTTTCGGCGAGCTTTCGAAGCTAACGGTAAATCAGTGTCAGCGACAGGAACGCAATACCACAATACAGATCAGCAACACGACAAGGAAGTGGAAAAAGGCATTCGTATTACCTTCATCCCATTCTCGCAAAAGGGACATAATGATCGCTGAGTGGAGTGGGAGTTGATTCGACTTCGTCACCTTTTACACTCGTCTATTTGTCGTTCTCACCGCCAACTGCATCTAGTCCAATTTGGGATCGACGCCTGTTCATGATCAGCTCCGTCGAGGAATATACACCCCACCAGCACGTGAAACCCATTGTTCCAGTTCAGGATGATATCCCGGATCGATCTCCCGTATTGGACTTGGACTGCGATTCTCGAAGGCGTCGTGAGTCCAAGTGCGACTTGTCGAGCGCGAGCGGCTCCTTGAGCGACGTCGTTGTTGTCTTCGAGCGCGACTTCGGCTTCGATCCCGACTGTGACTACGAGAACGCCGGCGTTTCGATTTGCCGCCGTCACGGTCTCGGCTTCGACTACGACTACGCGCGGATCGTCGGTCTCTCTTCCGTGAAACCCTGTCCTCGTCCAGCTTTCACCACCAGTTAGCCCTCAAATCTAGCTCAACTATCGCGTCGATGGGAGCTCACCTGCGGTCGATATGGATCTGGCGGTGGTGGAGTTGCCGCTACATGACGAGTTGACGGAGAACGTGACTGCGAACGCCTGCGCTTTCCACCACGATCGCCACGGGTCTTGCTCACTGGAACATCTCGTCCAAACTCATCCTTCACGTATCTTTCTTCATCCTCCTCCCCACTTTCACTCTCGCTGTGCTTTCTTCTCGAGCGCTTCTCTTTCTTCCGTTTCTTCTTCTCTTTCTTCTCTTTCTTGCCACCTCTGCTCTTCTTCTTCTCTTCTACTTCGCGGTCGATATTCTCCGGCTCAGGAGCGACCTCCGACGCCGCATGGTTGGCAATCGGCTCTACGATCTGCCCGCTGCACACTTCTATGTCAGTCGCGTCCACAAGGTGCTTCAATGAGGCGCATATACTCACCGCCAGTTGCGCAGTCCGAGGCTGTTCATTCTCCGCCTCGGTTGTTTCCTCAACGGCAGTGTACTACCCTACGTTATCTCTGAGCTCGTTTCCGCAGAGTGAAGGTCACAGAAACGTCTTACATCAGTAGGTTTCCTCGCGACGCTTCATCCCTCCTCTCATCTGTCGCTTCAACATGGCACCGCCGTCGTCGCTCACGCCCTCACGGCAACGCCGCTCGTCTCGCAGCAGCGACCCTCGTCGATTATCTGGAGTACTGGCGCAGTCTCGAAGGCTCTCAGGGGAGTTCTTCCATTTTGACCCACGCACAGGGATCGATCCACACTCGCCGTTCCTCATTGTGTGGCATCAAGCACTACTGCTTGTGCTACTGTACGAGTGCTTCCTGCTGCCGTACGCCATCGCATTTAATAATCCAAATGAACAGGAGAGCGAACTCCCACAGGTGCTGCAACACAACGAATTTCGTGTGCTGTACGCACTCGAGTCGCTCTTCCTCGTCGATTTCTACGTCAAGCTAAACACAGGTTTCTATGAGGACGGCAATGTTCTTCAGGATGCGTCTCGATCGCGAGTCAAATACCTCACCTCAACTGGTTTCATGCTGGATACTGCCGCGATTGTCCCGCTCGCATTGCTGCTTCGTACCAACGGTGTAGTATCCCCAGTATGGCTCGAAGCGCACAAGTTGCTTCGTTTATGGCGACTTCCAGCTTATTTCGAGACATTGAACGATGCATATGCCAAATTCTTTGTCACACTGAAAGTCGTCAAGGTCGTCGCAGTTACTGCGTTCGTAACTCATGTGTTGACGTGCGCCAGAGCTTCTTTTGGCTCCCGTGCCGAAGACGAAAGCGGAACATCGTGGCTACCGCCCTATCGAAGCGACTCAATTGATTCACCGTCAATGACCTACTTGCGCGCATTCTTCTGGACCTTCGGCCTGCTGACAGGCGTATATGAAGGGGAATTGCCGACTGAACCTGCGGAGGTCGCATTTACAGTAGTCGTGCTTCTCGCGGGCTTTTCCGTCTTCTCGTACCTATGTGCAGTCTTCTCGGTGCTATCCAAAAGTGAACAAACCACGCAGAACACAATGGCGGAAGCCAGAATCAATCAGCTCAAACATCTCTTGTGTTATTATCATGTGCCAGAAAGCTTACAGGCACAAGCAGTTGACTACATCAAGAGGTACTACACAGAATCAGAGTCGAACGACCGAGAAGTTGTGAAGCTTCTTTGCCCATCTCTTGCAAAAGATATTCAAGTTGAGTTGCTCCGTGAAACTGTTGCCAAGATTCCTTTGTTCAAAGGCTGTAGCACGCAGTTCATCACAGCACTGACAAGATTGCTTGAAGTGGTTTCATTGCCGAGTGACTACAAGCTATTTGCTGCCGGTGACCCAGGGGATTGCATGTATGTGGTAAATTCAGGCATCTTGCACATCATAGTTCGTGATGTCAAAGTACGAGAGCTGCGCAAGGGCAACTTTTTCGGCGAAGTGTCTGTGTTTTCACGGCGCCCAAGATCAGCGACGGTTATCACAGCCTCATACTGTACATTATACAAGCTATCACGGTTCAATATCGAGCGTGTGCTCGAAGGCTACCCGCAGTACGCAGAAATTATCGCACGGGCTGTCGAGGCAATTTTGAATCATCATTCGGTTTTGGTTCCAACACCATCAACGGCAGGTCCGAGTCCAGAGGAGTTCCTTCTTACCACCCTGTTTCAGCAATCAGGTGACAGCAACTCTAGTTCAACGAGAGCCCCAACCGCTACTGCCCAAGCGAAGAAGACGCCTGCGAACAATAGGCGCAAAACTCTGAGGCACACGACATCGACCGGACCTCCTGGAGCTGCTATCTGGGGTAAGGGCGCTGTTGTTGTCAAAAAAGCGGACCCTGCTAAACGGCCGCAAATTGGCCGGAGTAAATCTGCTCAGAATGTGTCCATAGCTCGCCGCGAGCAACTCTCCATGCTCAGCCGTCGATCAGAGCGTGAGAGAACCGAAGGAGGAATAAGCGAAGCCGGAGACAATGAAGACAAGAAAGATGACGAAAACCTACCAAGCAACGAGGACCTCTTGCGTTCACCAACATACGTCCCGCCCGCGGCAGTGATGAAAAGGAGCCAAACATTTATTCTTGGTCGAAAACTGCCCCAAACAGTAG
>KE464109.1:0-13377 GCA_000387445.2 Pythium aphanidermatum DAOM BR444 | reverse complement strand
CAAAACGTCTACGTTGGGTTTCCAAAGTTGTCTTGCGGAAAGCTATCAGACTCGGCTCACTTTTTCGTTTGTTTTGGCTAATTATCGTTCAAGCCGTTCTACTACTCAACTGGATTCTTATACCGCTTCAACTAGGTTTTGCCCTGACCCGGGATAAACTCGTGGAATCTTGGTACGGTCAGATTACAAACACGATTGCTGACTTGATTTTGTGGGCCGACTTATACGTGACGGCGAATTTGGAAGTGATCCATATGGGAGACGCGGAAGAACGACTGATGGACACCACTGAGACAGCCCTGCGGTATGTGCACAGCCGATGGTTTGTCTTGGATGTTGTGTGCTTGTTTCCGTACTGGATTTTGGTGCCAGGTTCATCGTCGTCCACGATTGTTTGGCTTCGCGTTCCTCGACTTTTGCGAATATGGAGATTTCGAGGCCATCGACGCGAACTGTTGGATCGACACGACGGGTCAATAGAGGCACAAGACCAAACTTGGTACATGGTTGCTTTCTCGTGGTTCCGTGCTCGTCGTGTTTTTCTTGTCGATTCTGCAACAATCATTGTTGGTCTCTTCATTGCTTTGCATACTGTCGCGTGCATCTACTTTGGTTTGACTCAAGTTGAAGGCTTTGCACTTCCGTCGACGTTAGAAGGTGGAGAAACAGCTTGGCTCCCTAGTGCTAAATATGATCCGCAACAGCATGCATCTTCGGATGAGTTCACTCTCATTACATCACAGTATACAAGGTCGCTATTTTTCTCTACGACAACTCTAACAACTTTAGGTAAGACATTTGAACCGGAAAGCGGAACCGAACTATTTGTTGCAATTAGTTGTATGACACTTGGGTTGGTTCTCTCTACTCTTCTCGTCGATGTCTTCCATTCTCGATTCACGAGTGCTGCATTGGAGCAAAAGGAGTTTTTGGTGACCCGAGCACGAATTCAGTCATTTCTGCGGTCACAAAATGCTCCCCCTGAGATCATGCAGCGGGTCAATGCATTTCTGGACTTTTGGTGGAGCTCTCACCGAGGTGCAGTTGCTAGTGACTTACTACAGGAGCTACCCGAGTCCATCCGTCGAGATGTTGTACGAGCAATGTGCAAGCCAGCAGTACAAACCTTATCACTATTAACAGATGTTCGTCCAGTGCTCTCCGAGCTTGAACAAGTCTTCGTCGACAATGTTGATTTCATTCTCTATGGCCAAGGTGAGATCATTTATCAGCAAGGAGATTACGCAAGTGGACTCTTCTTCCTTCTTGAAGGCGAGGTTTGCATGATTACTGATGGTGGTGTTCCACGTGGCATTCCAAAAGGAGGCTTCTTCGGAACCGCTTCGCTTCGTCTCAGCGAATCATCCGTGAGCTACGCTGAACGAATGACTGCAATCAGTGGATGCATTTTACTCTTTGTGTCTCGAGAGCACTTGCAGGCAATGCACAAAACATTCCCAACATTATCGATGGCATTGAAGGCACTTGAGAAGCGCATCATTGATTCGAAACTTGCACGAGCACATGCCCTCGACTCAAGGCGTGGGAGCATTTCTGTTTCCGCGATTGATCAGTTGAGACTTGCATCGAAACTGCAACGATACTCTAGATTGCCAAATTGGCTGAAGGAGCTCTTTGAACTTGACGGAGAGAATCCAGATATATTATTCGATCCAGACGCCACGAGCACTGCGGTTTGGCAATACGCAGTTGTCATCATCATTGTGATGCAGAGTTTCAAGATTATATTTGAAGTGTGTTTCGGAGTGGAGCGAGTAATTCTGTCGGAAACGGTTACTGTCCTTTGCGAGGTTATCTTCTTGATTGATATGCTGTTCAATTGTAGACTAGGATTCTACGAGTACGGAAACAAAATCATGGACCGAGCTCAAATGTATCGGCGGTATACAAGATCGAGTGCTTTTGCTCTGGATGCAATAGGTCTGACCCCACTTTTCTTCATCAATTGGGTTATTGGCAGCGTAGGCAGTCGTATCGAGCTTCTCAACGTCCACAAGCTGGTGCGATTAGTGCGAGTGTCGAAAACGCTTTCGTCTATGGAAATCCAGCATTTGAATTACACACTCGAACTTCGGCTCTTGAAAATTGTGTACTACACTATGCTCCTAGCACATTTGCTGGGGTGTATTTGGTTTAGTTTTGGTTTCGCATCTCCTGGTTCTTCCGAGTGGCTTCCCGATGCTGAACTTCAAAACACTAGTGGTACCCATCAATATGTCGCAGCAGTGTTTTGGTCGTTTGGTGTGATGACTGCGTCCGCAACTCGCGCACTCCCTGAGACCCCAACTCAAACGGTATTCACGGTTTTGACAATGCTCAGTGGGATGGGTTTACTTGCTTACATTGTTGGTAACTTGACTGACGTTGTTGAGTTACGCGGGGCTGACAACCGTGAGTACAATGCTCAGCTAGCCTCTTTACGACACTTGCTGAAACATTTCGCGCTACCGACTTCTCTCCAAGATAAGCTCAAAACGTACGTCTTCTTTCAGCGATTTCATTCTATTACTCAGGAGCACATTCTCGAAGGCTGTCTTCCACCATCTCTACTCACGGACATTCGACTAGTTCACCTGCAGCCTATGATCGTCAAGGTTGCAATCTTAGCTGGAATGGAAGGGTCAGTGATGCGGATGCTTGTGTCGCAGTTCTCACAGGTACTCATTGTGAAGGATCAGTATGTTTGTCGCCACGGAGAAATGGGAAATGATTTATTCTTTGTATTCACCGGCGTCATCGACGTCTTAGTGCCTGCCGCTAGTCTTCACCGACTGAACAGTGATTCCGCGACAAACGGTGGTGTAATCGCAGCAGCTGCCAAGGAGAACAAATCCGATACCAAAAAACCATCGATGCTTGGTTCGGCGACGCCGCCGCCCTCTTCTTCATCCCTTTTGCATCCAGTCGTCATGAAAAAAGTGAATGAATTGACATCAGGCAGTTACTTCGGTGAAATTGCTCTTTTCACGAGCAAGCCACGAAGTGCCGACGCGCGTGCTCGAACATCGTCAGTTTTGTATAAGCTTTCCCGGAGATCGCTTGAACTCGTCTTCGAGAGATACCCGGAGTGGAAAAAACGTGTCCTGAAGATTGTTAGCATCCAGCAAGAGCAGCAGCATCTTCGAAACCTGTACATGGCAGAGCAACAGCACGACGCAGCCAAAAAAGATCACAACCAAGAGGACAAATTAAGCGACAAGACTGCCATCCCTATGTCGAGGCGAATGTCAGATAAGTTTATGGAAGGCTCCAAAAGACTCGTCCGTAGAGTTTCAGGAAAGCTACCAGAGCCATCGATCACTCCTCCAACTCCACCACCTAAGCAGACAACTCAATTGCCTCGTCCTGCCCAAGTAGCTCCAGCTTCTGCACCGTTACAGACTACTGCCACAGTTCCTTCGACATCGACCCAAGACACGGCACCCGAAAATTCTGAATCAAAGCCTCAACCACCGTCTCCACGCCCAGCTGCTGCCTCTTCAGTTTCCACTGCATCTGTTTCCAAGGGGCCCCAAAAAACGCCGGTTAACGATCTTTGGATCGACAAGCTCTTGGAATGCACCGAAGTACAAAGCTTGACGCATGTATTCTGGCTTCGCGTTACCGTGGTTGCGACACTATTCATGGCACTTGCGGTTCCATATCGCATTGCGTTTGATTGGCCCTTCTATATTGATGAAAATGGTCTTCAAGTCATAATGCTCTTTCCACGCATCACCCGTGCACTGGAGCACGTGTGTGAGTTGTTGTTCGCGTGGGATATTTGGATGAACTGGAACTTGAAAGAATCGTTTTTTTCAATGGAGCTCTACGAGACACCACATCGGACTGCATACCAGAAGGAGCACCGCTTGCTATGGGATGCACTCGCTGCATTCCCCATTGACCACTTTTTGTCGGACTTCTATGACTCCCCGTGGCTACGAGTTAACCGTTGCATCAAGGTGATCAATTTTCAGCACTATGTTGACGAGATTTATCGACGTAGTGTCCGATACGAGCAAACACGCTTCGTGTCGCGCTGGCTTTTGTTTCTCATTGCTATGTTCTGGTGCGCGAGTGCGTACGTTGTCGTTGCAAAAGCAACAACTGCGTCCCTCTCGGAGTCATGGTATCAGTGGGCACCACCCACGTCACTGCTGTCGGAAGATGTGCAACATGCACAATCACCTTCGCGACAGTTAGCCATGCGACTACTTCGAAGTTTCTTTTTCGCAGTCACTGCTGTGATCAAGAAAGGAAAAACGTTCGTTCCTGAGACCGAGTCACAGCTGTTCTTTACTTTGGCTGTGTCATTCATTGGGCTTCTCACAATGGCAATCATGATCGGTGAGGTTGCCAACCTTTACTCCAGCTACATCAGCAATGAAGTGGAGTTTCGTCATCACCACATTGCCGTGAAGAAATACTTGGAGCGGTGGCGTATTAGTCCCAAGTTACAGGATCGTGCAAACGCGTTTCTTGCGAGTCTCTGGAGCTCCCATCGAGGAGTCAATTACCAGGCAATCCTCGATGATCTCCCACTCGAGATACGTAATAATGTAGTTCTGCACGTCGCGCAGAAGCCGTTGATGAGTTTCGTTTCGAGTTACTTAGGTCCTCTCTTACCTGATGGACCAGCTGCCAAGAACGAACTTGACGCGATTGTCGAAGCGATTGCTCAGCAACTGAAATACGAGAGCTTTCCTCGTGACGAGTGCATTCTCGCTGAAGGGAGTATCACGAAAGAGATGTACTTCGTCGTGAAGGGAGTACTAGTGTCTCGATCATCCACAGAAGCAGCTGTCACAGCAGCGTTAGCAGCGTCGTTGAATTTTGCTGGTCCTCTTGCCGAGTCAACAGCGCATGCAGCCCCTCCAACCCTTCCAAGAGAAGCTTACCTGAGACGTGGAGACTGTTTTGGTGAACGAGGTCTCTTAGGGTACGCTGTGAGTCGCAACACTGTGCGGAGCGTGCGAGCCTGCGACTTGCTGTCTCTAACTTCGGAGGCTCTACTTGAAGTTTTGCTAAGTAGACCGCTCTTCCAGATAGCCGTCAGCATAATTGTAGAAAGTTACCGCGAAATGGCCAAGTTGCTAAAGCTGAAGTCTGGCCAACTTGACCCCGAGGCACTTGATGCAGCCGCGCTGCTTGGGATCAGTACACCGGATGAGCCCTGGGGCGATGTGCTTCTGAGAGTCATAGTAAAGCATCAACGACAGTGGCAAGAGTCGTGGCAAGTTGGTCGCATCACCGCTGCTCAGTATAATCAAATGGCTCCCATGCGTGCGCTCAAATACCCAGAGCCGTGCCAACGCATGTTTGACAAGTTCCTTCGACTGGTACTTCCGCACGGTTCGTTATACGCTCGAGTTGCCTCGGTGCGGAACAATCCGACGCCGTCGCCAGATGTATCAACCGAATCCATAGGTGGAGCGATTATCACGCCGAACGATTTCCACGTGAATCTCCCCGTGATGATGAGCGCTGCTAGTATGCATGAAGGTTTCGGCTATAGCATGATGTCAACCGTCTCTAGCAGCGGCAGCCGCGATATGTCCACTTCTCGGAGGGCACACTCCCGCAGTCGCATGAACAGCACGTCACTTGCAGCCAAGATGCTTCCACCATCTGATTAAGCCAGGAAAGGATCAAGTCGACCTATGATCGGGGTAGACGCTAGTCATGTCGACGAGTCCATCACAACAGCAGCGCCTTATTATTGTCCATTTTGGAGAGTTGTAGAGAAAAACAACACGCATTTTGCAAACTTACGGATATGTCTATAAAATTGTAGTTTGTTTTACCGTATACGGTAACATGTTGAAGTGCACGACACGCACGCGACTAAACATGGAGACAAGACGACGCAAGTTCAAGCAGTGGTGAAGCCGAAGCTGCGGTTCGAGAGAGCGGCTGAGAGGGCAAAGCGCATCTCCCGTGCGTCCATGTGCAGGGGTAGATCGAGGCGGTTGAAACACGCGTGGCTGCGGATGTAGCCACGCGTGCGGTCGGGCAAGACCCCCTTGAGAGTGAAACGACAAAGACGCCCATCATAGCTGGTGAGGGCACTGAAGCCACCTGGAGGCACACGTGTAGCACCTGTGGCGAACTGCAGAAGGCGTCGACGGTCTTCAGTTGATAGCGACCGAACAGACGTCCAGAAGTTGGCGAGGGCTACATGGTCAACTAGGTTCTTCGACGTGATGGTGTTGCGCTCCCAGTCGTCCACATCAATTTCATCGGAGCCTGACAGCACGTAGTCGAGCTCTTCAGCGTCGAATAACATAAGGAGCTCTACTGGAACGACTTCGTAGAGGCCCTTCAAGAATGCAAAGAGCTGCTCCGAGACGCTTTCGAACAAAAGGTAACGGACTTTTCGGTCAATAAACTCGACCTTGTTTTCGTCAGTCACGTCAATAGAGCCTCCATCTGGTATAAGCTCAACCACCCGAGTGGTGCCATCTTCAAGCTTTTCCACAACTGTAAAGTCGAGACCGAGCATATCGACATCGTCGTTGTCCAAAAGCCACTGCAGGTTCTTGTACGCTTCGGGGTCAAAGTATTCCAAGTCGGTGAAGCCCACAGGTAGACCCAAAATGATCTTCAGTAGCGGCAAAGCCAAGTGGAAGCCAGTGACATTACCCTCCAAGAGCGACCGACCCAAGAGTCTTCCCGCGGCGAGGAAATGAGCCAAATGGTCGTCCCCCAGCACCTCGCGAGACTGCGGGTTCAGATAGAAGGCCTGATCTTGTGGATCGACGCATACAAAGATACCGGCACTTGGTTCAAGGATCTTCTCATTGATGAGAAGGAACCATTCGCGGTAGACACCACCAGCGTCGATTCCTTGCTCACCAATAAAGTCAACACGAATGGCTCCACGTGCCTGCGTCTGCGTCATAGTAGCGATAGCGTCAACTGAGTCTGCCAACAAGGACTCTCGCTTGACGCTGAAGTGTTTAGCCTTCCGTTCACGGTTCTCTTGTTCACTGCGCGACTCTGCACGCTGGCGACTTGTCGCGTTGAGGAAGATGGTCGATGAAGACGTGATGAACTGTGCCAACTTGGTCGGAAAATCCTCTCGACTGCTGTTGATTGTGTCTTTGATCTCTTGTTGAGTGAAGAATTGGTCCGCGGTAGCAGTCGAGAAGGCAGGCTTCGTCGGATCAGCGTTCATAGCTTCCACGACAGACACTGTCGTGTGCTTGAGCTCATTCTGTAGGTCAGCGGCGATTTGCGTCAGTGTTACTTCGGCTGGCACCACAATCTCAATCACGCCGTCGTCCGCCTGCTGGTTAACCTCTTCGGTCTCCTTCAGCTGGCCATCTACGGCAATCTCCGACTTGGTCTGCAACACATACGCTGGGAAGTCGCGTCCCTGAGCGATCGGTTTATGGTGCCAGACTACCGTTCCGTCTTCCTCCACACGTCGCGACCACTCCTTGCGTTTCTTGACGCGCTTCTGCCGCCACGACAGCCCCAGGCTCGCGCTAAGCGTGGGCTTATGACGTGGTTTCTTGACGCCATCCTCGCGCACTTTGGCCCCGCAAATGACGCACGACGCATTGCGCCGTGGGTTCGTAAAGTCGCACTGCGCACAGACGCGGAAGCCAAGGCGCGCCTCCCGCACAGCGACCTGTACGCGGCGCTCGATGGCGTCTTCCGAGCTCCCGCCTTCACTGTAATACACACACAGACATCAGTCAGTCAGTCAATCGCTCCGTCAATCGTCCCTTCCACGGCCGTCGCCGTGTTCACGCCGTCATTGCGCACTCACTTGAGCAGCAATGGCGCCCGCAGTTGGGCGCGTACGTTGCGTCGCTCGACCTCTTCCTGGATAAGCCCCACGAGGCAGAAGCCGGCAATGCCCACGAGCAGCGCGATGGCCAAGATGAACACCTCGTTGCCCTTGACTTCCATGGGGCGCGTTCTGTTCTGCGGTCTATTCGCTTCGAATCGCGCATGGTCCCTTGCGCATTCTCCAACCCAGCCGCCAAGTGTCCCATATGGCCCCCCACACTTCGACGTACGGTGTCAAAACACGGTGCCATTGCGGTTCAGCACCAGAAAGCCAGTCAATTGAGACCTTAAGATATCAAAACACGGTGGCATGTACACCGGTTCATAAAAACACGGCATCTCGTTGGCTTCTGAAGAGTGTCACCAGATGGCGGATTCGATTGTGATGCATGGTCCCGTGGGCTCCTCTGTTCATGTGGCTGCACATCTCGTGACGCATCATGGCGGACGCGATCGTGTACACGCTCGGTGTGCTAGTGTTCTTTGCGCTGGTCGCGTGCTTTGCGCGGTGGAAAGAGCGGCGCGAGGAAGAACGCGCGCCCATGACGCTGGATGACACCTTCGTCGCGCTGGGCAGCCCCAGCTCCACGAACGCATTCGACAGACGGATACAGGCGGCCATACGGTGCGGACGAGGCGGAAGCGGCATGGCAGATGCAGGTGATGCCACTGGGAAGCGCGACTGACGGCGCTCTGTGGGTGATGCAGGGATGCGGCGCGTGGCTTCCGCTTGTGTGACCGATGCCTCTTTACGAACCGTGTGCATACCGAGAGCTGCGTCATTTGCGGGTATGCGCTTGGTGAGGTGACTGCCGCGGAGGATACGATGGTACGAGATGCAGTATTGACACGAAGACAAGTGCGCACCCGGTACAGCACAGTGTGGATGTGATAGGTGTGAGCGATTCATGCTGATGTGTTGGTTGATTGTTCGTCAGACGACGAAGGCTGTGGATGCGTAGCGTCTCGAGTGACGATGACCAGGTCGAGTGGAGATACAACGAAGAGTTGGAGGGAGAGAAGTCAGGGAAGGATCTGTACTACACGCTGCATCTCAGCGTATCCTCCACGGCTACTACTCGTAAGAATCCCGCAGACAAGTTGACTACTCAGACGCCCTCTCTCGGCGCTGTCGAGTGTGACGGTCAACCCTCCGACGTCGTCCTTGATATCGCGATTGAAGCGGATGAGGAACGATGTCTTTCTCAACCAACACTGGATCAAGTAGCTGCAGACCTTCGCAAAGAGGTAGCAAATGTGATATTCGAAGTTAGTCACACGTCAGACGGAGACAAATGTGATCTGCTGTCGATTTTTAGTGACACAGCACCAAGCCTCCAAGACATCAAGGACAATGTCGCAAACGCACACCTCGACTTTCCATCGAAGCTTGCTCAATTCATCACAGCAACGTCATCGGTCTTCCTCCGTGCTGCGAATAATCCTGAGACGGCAACTGTCCGATCGACGCACCTTCATATCAATCGTCAATGTCTTCTCGAGGACTCAGTCCAAGCGATTGCAAAACTCTCACCACAGGAATCAAGAGGAGCGATCCGAGTCGACTTCGTGGACGAACAAGGTATCGACGCTGGGGGTGTTTATCGGGAGTGGTTTTTATTGCTGAGCGAAGAAATCCTAAAACCAGAAGCAGGTGTCTTCATTTGCGTGGATCAAGTCGAGCTAACTTTCTACCTGAACCCAAACTCGCGCGAGGTGCTTGGGGATAGCCATCTCGTGCACTTCCTCGTGGCTGGGCGTCTCCTTGGGCGCGCACTGCTTGAAGGAAATGTTACGGGTTTTCATCTAGCGTCCCCACTACTCAAAGTGATCCTTGGTCTACCAGTGGGGATTTCTGACTTGGAGTTCTTTGACCCCGAAGTGCACAAGAACCTCATGTGGCTCCTACAGAACGACGGTGTAGAAGCACTTGGTCTTGATTTCACCACAGCCGAGTCGTCTTTTTCTTCTCAGCCTCGCGTGATTGACCTCATCACTGGTGGCAGTAGTATTGATGTGACAGACCACAACAAGCACGAGTACGTTGAGCTCAAGTTCAAGCATATGCTGTTCAACAGTGTTCGTGATCAGATGACGGCATTCCTGAAAGGGCTCTATGAAGTTGTTCCGTCTGAGTTACTCATGCTTTTTGACGCTGAAGAGCTCGACTACGTGGTCAGTGGGTCGGACGAGATCGACGCGCACGACTGGCATCGCAACTCACAAATCTCCGGAAACTTGCGACTTCATCCAGCGCTTAAGAACTTTTGGAAGGTCGTTGGGGAGTTATCACTCGACGAGAAACGCCGTCTCCTCCAATTCGCGACGGGCTCAACGCGAGTACCACCCGGTGGGTTTGCCGCCCTCACCAGCTTCGATGGCCGTCAGTGTGCGTTCACGCTGCATGGTATGCCTGTGTGGCGCACGCGAGGTTATCTGCGCAGCCACGCATGTTTCAATCGCTTGGATTTGCCACTGCACCCAGACCTAAAATCTATGCGCAATGCCATAGCCGCTGCCATAGCCGTCGACTCATTTGGCTTTACAGCTAATTGATATTCGTTGGTAAAGCACTTCGAGACTACCCGCAAGTTGCGAGTCCCCCTACCTACCGCAGTCACTCAGTAACCAGTGGCTTCTACCGACTTATCGGATGGTATCATTGCGCTTTACGAGCACAGCATCAGCCGAAGTAAGAAGCTCGTTTTAGAGCTGCTTTGGAACTTCGTTTCGGAACGTAAGAGAGATATACAAGTGATGTGGACACCTTGATGCGGATGCTTCTTAACATACTTGAGCTACTTGAGAGATCCCCAGGGGATCTCGACAACACAAGGGGCCATCCCCTTGTATTTTTACGCGTTGAATGAGTTCGTCTACTCTAGTGGGGCGAAGCCTCGCCCGAACAGCTCGTATTTTGCGAGGTTCCATGGCGAACGCATCTTTACATGGCCTTTGGCTTGCCTGTCAATCATATCACTTCATCTAGTACCCATGGAGAAAGTAGTGCACTTTGAGAAATAATACAGCTGAGGGTCAAAACATCCTGTACAGTACTGTATCTCCTCTTTGTTTGCAAATCAAGGTAGCCTCTGTATATATTTTCATAACACGTTAAGTTTGTTGCCAATCTTGCACCGTGTTCTGGTGCTAGAGCTTGAAGAACGCTACCGTAGCTCCCCATCTCCGCTTCTCTCAGCGACTAAGGCCAGTCACGCGCATGGACGCGCTAACCAGCAGTCGCTGTTTCTCGAGCCATCAGACACCATGGCGCTGGGCATCGCCGTGTACGTCGCCTTCGCCTTGACGATGGTGCCTTTCATTTACCTGGGCGTGCGGATGGCTCGCTCAAGCTGGGACAACAAGAACGACCAAGTATACGAGGCGCTGCGGAGCCCGAGTGTCCGCAATGCCCGCAATGCGTTTGACAGACGCGTCGCACTTGCGATCCGAGAGGCCAAGCAAGGCCATATGCAGTGTATCACCTGTGGATTCGGAAACTCGGTGCGCGTAGCCACATGCGTGTTGTGTGGCGCAGCGCTACCGACACCAGCACCCAAAGGTGTGAAGAAGTTTTTCAAGAAGGAACGAAAGGAACCAGTGACGGTCGGTGCAAGCATAGCAGACCCAAGCCGTCTACGTCGTGTCAGGTAAGAACATGCATCGGACGCAGTCAGCTAAAGACGCTAATAGTGTTGATAGGAGACGCAGAGAGTGGGTTCGCCGACTCGATGCCGACGGCCGAGCTGTTTGGAAAAACCCAATACCAGATGCATCGAAGAACTCGTACATTATTGAGACGAGTACCTCCGGTGTTCTTGTTCCAAGTCCGTCGCGTACGACGATGGGTGCTGATCATGATGCGGGTCATGTGATTCTAGACATCGATGAAACGTCTGGGTGTTCAACAGCTCCTGAGGTGACAAAGCAGCTCCAACACGAGCTCTCTCTGTTGCGTATTCAAGTAGTCAACGCAGTTGAAGGCGAACCCTCACGAGTGGCATTCGCAGAGTCAATGAGTGATCCTGAGTCGCACCATAGTTTGGCAGACGCTGTCTCTGCAGCTGAACTCGACTTCCCCAGCAAACTTGCCCAATTCATAACTTCGATGGCGAGTATATTCAACAAAGTCAATCAGCTACCAGAAAATGGAGAGGCCATATTAACAAAATTGGTCATTAGTCGTTCGTCGCTGTTAGCTGAATCGATCCATGCCATCGCCACTATGTCGCCGAAACAAGCACGAGCATCCGTCCGAGTTGACTTCGAAGGCGAAACAGGCATCGACGCCGGTGGCGTGTACCGAGAGTGGTTTGTGCTGCTGAATGAAGCCATCATCACTCCCGAATGTGGCATCTTCACATGCGTGGACGCACAGAACCAGACGTACTACCTCAATCCTCACTCGAGACAAGCAATCGGCGAACACCATCTCGCGCACTGTCTCGCGGCAGGCCGTCTACTTGGTCGTGCACTGCTTGAAGGCAACGTGACCGGCTTCCACTTATCGTTGCCTCTCCTGAAGATCATCCTGGGACTTCCAGTCAGTTTCGCCGACCTTGAGTACTTCGATCCAGATGTATACAAGAACCTCACGTGGCTACTGGAGCACGACGACGTGGACATGCTGGGACTCGACTTCACGGTGACGGAGAAGTTGCCGGACGGATCTGTACGAACGATCGAGCTCGTCACAGGTGGCGCGCAGGTCGACGTGACCGATGCGAACAAGCACGAATACGTCGACCGCAAGCTGCAGTATATGCTGTTCGAGAGTGTGTCAGAGCAGCTGTTCGCGTTCTTGAAGGGTCTGTACGAGGTCGTTCCGGCCGAACTGCTGATGCTCTTCGATGCCGAAGAGCTGGACTACATTCTGTCTGGCTCGGACGAGATCGACGTGGACGACTGGGAGGCGCACACACTCACGTCGCGCAACCTGCCACTGCATCCGGCCTATTTCAACTTCTGGAAGGTTGTGCGGGAGCTATCGAGTGAGCAGCAGCGACGGCTGTTGCAGTACGCGACAGGCTCGACTCGTGTACCACCAGGAGGGTTCAGCGCGCTGACGAGTCACGATGGTCGGCTGTGTTTGTTCACGTTACGTGGCGTGCCGCCTGCGATGACGTGGGGGTGTCTGCACAGCCATGCGTGTTTTAATCGTTTGGATGTGCCGATGCATCGTGAGTTGGATGCGATGCGGGAGGCCGTGGTGGCGGCGATCTCGAACGAGGTGGTTGGATTCACGACGGCGTAGAGTGGGTAATTAGCCGTCGTGGTGTGGGCTTTGGCTGGCGTAGACGGGATGTGCGAGGTTCTTACACTGTGAGAGTATGCTATAAAAATGACACAGGAAATGACACCCATCTGGGGGTATGAGTCGGTTATGATACAGGGTTACAGTCGGACACACTGAGTGTAACCGCGAGACTTCTGCGATTGCCTCGCCCTCCCACTTCTCTGGCCGTCATTCACGGTGGCGACAATACTCGCTGCACGCATATTGTGCTTGGTTCAAGTGGCATACGAGTCGTCTGTCCCCTATATTCTGGCGTAGCAGGGTGGCGTTTCGAGGCC